>PVJD01019328.1:0-12014 GCA_004026545.1 Mormoops blainvillei | reverse complement strand
AGATCTTTGCTATTGTAAATAGTGCTACTATAAACATAGTGGTGCATATATTTTATGTATTGGTGTTTCAAAATTCTTAGGATATATTCCCAGAAGTAGAATCACTGTGTCAAAAGGGAGTTCCATTTTTTATTTTTTTCAGGATACTTCATGCTGTTTTCCACATTGGCTGCACCAGTTCACACTCCCACCAGCAATGTCCTAGGTTTTCGTTTTCTCCACATCCTCACCAACACCTGTTGTTTGTTGACATATTGATGGTAGCCATTCTAACATGTATGAGGTGATATCTCATTGTGGTTTTAATATGCATCTCTCTGATGATTATCGATGTTGAGTTTTTTTTATATGTTTATGGATCATGTGTATGTCCTCTATAGCAAAGTGTCTATTAAGATCCTGTGCCTATTTTTAATTGGATTGTTTGCCTTCCTGGTGTTGAGTTATATTAGTTCTTTTTATACTTTACAGATTAAACCCTTATCAGAACATTGGTGAAAATGTTCTTCCATACAGTTGGTTCCCTTTCATCTTACTGTTGGTTTCTTCAGCTGTTCATAGGCATTTTAAGTTTGTGTAGTCTCATTTGTTTATGTTTTTCTTTGTTTCCCATGCCCTGTGATATATATTGGCAAAAATATTGCCATGTGAGATATCTGAGATTTTACTGGCTATGTTTTCTTCTAGGATTTTTATGGTTTTGTGACTTACATATAAGTCTTTTATACATTTTGAGTTTATTATGGTATATGGCACAAGTTGATGGTCTAGTTTCATTTTTTACATGTACCAGTCCCACTTATCCAGCACTGTTTTATTAAAGAAACTGTCTTACCCTGGCTGGTGTGGCTCAGTGGATTGAGTGTCAGCCTGTGAAACAAAGGGTCATCAGTTTGATTCCCAGTCGAGGCACATGCCTGGGTTGTGGGCCAGGTCCCCAGCAAGGGGCATAAGAAGGGAACCACACATTGATGTTTCTCTCCCTCTTTCTCCCTCTCTTCCCTTCTGTCTAAAATAAAATAAATAAAAGCTTTAAAAAAAAGATTGTGTCTTTGCTCCATAATACAGTCTTCACTTCTTTGTCATTATCGATTTACCATAATGGTGTAAGTTTATTCCTGGGCTTTCTGTTCTGACCCATTGATCTATATGTCTGTTCTTATGCCACTATCAGTCTGTTACATTACAGAGACCTTATAGTAATATTTGATATCAGGTATTTTGATATCTCCAACTTTGTTGTTTCACTAGATTTCTGAGGCTATTAGAGCCTTTTTTTGGTTACATATACAGTTTGGGAATACATGTTCTAATTCTGTAAAACATGCCATCAATATTTTAATAGGAATTGCATGGAAGGTATAAATTGCTTTGGATAGTATGGACATTTTAATGATGTTAATTCTTCCAAACTGTGAGCATGCTGTATGCTTCCACTTATTTGTATCTTCCTCAATTTCTTTCTTCAGTGCCCTACAGTTTTCTCAAGAACAGGTCTCTTACCTCTTTGGTTAAATTTATTCCTAGGTGCCATACTTATTTTGCAATAGTAAGTGGAATTTTTGAAAGTTTCTCTTTCTGATAGCTCATTATTGGTGTATAAAAATGTCATCTATTTGTGAGTATTGTTTTTTATCTTGCTACTTTGCCAAATTCATTTATTAGCTCTTGTAGTTGTTTGGTGAAATCTTTAAGGTTTTCATGTCATCTGTGAATAATGATAGTTTTCCTTCCTCCTTTCTAATTTGGTTGTTTTTTATTTTTTCTTATCAAATCACTGTGGCTAGGTCTTCTAGTACTATGTTGAATAAGACTGGTGAAAACTGACATACCTGACTTATTCCTAATCTTACAAGAAACACTTTTACTTTTTGCTCATTGAAAGCAAAGTTGGATGTAGGAGAGTGATTTTTTTTTTTATATATTGCCTTTATTGTGTTGAGGTATGATTTCTCAATTCCCACTTTACTGACAATTTTTTGTCATAAATCAGAGCTGGAAATTTTCAAAAGTTTTTTTTTTTGTATCTATTGATATGATCGTGATATCTTTGTCTTTCATTTTGTTTATATGATATATATATATCACATTTATTAATTTTCATAGATTGTACCAAGATTGCATCCTTGGGATAAATCCCAGTTGATCATGGTGTATGATGCCTTTAATGTATTGTTGGCTCCAGTTTGCTAATATTTTGTTGAGGATTTTAGCAAAGAGGTTCATCAAGAATAATGACCTATGATTTTGTTTCTTTGTTGTGTCTTTATTTGGTTTTGGAATTAAGATAATATTGGCCTTGTATAAAGAGCTTGGGAATCTTCCCTCTTATTGAATTTTTTGGAATAGTTGGAGAAAGACAGTTGTTAGTTTCTCTTTGAATGATTGGTAAAATTCACCTGTGAAGCCATCTGGACCAGGGCTTTTGCTTTGCTGAGAAGTTTGTGAATACTATTTCAATTTCATTTGTTGATACTGGCATTCAGGTTTTCTGTTTCTTCCTGATTCAGTTTTAGAAGATTGTATGTTCCTAGAAATTTGTCAGTTTTACCCAAGCTGTCCAATTTCTTGGCCTATAATTGTACATAGTAATTTCTTACAATCACTTGTATTTCTGTGATATCAGTTGTTACTTTCTCTCTTTCCATTCTGATTTCATTTATTTAGGTTCTCTCTCCCTTTCTCTGTCTATCTCTCTCATGAGTCTTATTAAAGTTTTGTGAATCTTGTTTATTTTTTCAAAGAAACAGCTACTGGTTTCATTGATCTTCTTTCCTTTTTTTTTTTCCTGTGCCATTTATTTTCACTCTGACCTTGGTTATTTACTTCCTAATACTTGCTCTGGCCTTTGTTGTTTTTTCTAGATCTTTTAGGTTTGGGTTACATTGTTTATCTGACGTTTGTCTTGCTTTTGCTGTGTCTCATAGATTTGGGGTCGATATGTGTTCATTTTCGTGTTTGCAGTTAACTTTTTATTTCTTCCTTGATTTCATTGACATCCCATTCATCATTATTTAATATCATGTTATTTAGACTCCGTATATTTGAGTGTTTTTCAGTTTTTTATTGAGGTTGATTTCTAATTTCATTCCACAGTGATCTGAGAAAATCCTTGATTTCATGATAAGATTGAAATGATATGATTTCAATCTCCTTGAATTTGTATAGTCTTGTTTTGTGACCTAACATGTTATATATCTTTGAGAATGAGTTGTGTACACTTGAGTATAATGGATATGCTGGAATGTAAAGTTCTGTAAATAATTAAGTCTAATTGATCTAATATGTCATTTTTTAAGAAATTAATTATTTTTTTTAGACAGAGGGAAAGAGGGAGAAAGAGAGAGATAGAAACATCAGTGTGTGGTTGCCTCTCATGCTTCCCCACTGGGGACCTGGCCTGCAACCCAGGCATGTACCCTGACTGGGAATCTAACTGGTAGTTCTTTGGTTCTCAGACCAGTGCTCAATCCACTGAGCCACACCAGCCAGGGCCAATGTATCATTTAATATCTCCATTTTCTTGTTGACTTTTTTTTGTCTGGAAGATGTATCCAATGATGACAGCAAGGTGTTAAAACCCTCTACTATGACAGTTTTGCTGTTGACTTTTTCCCTTAAAGTCCACCAAGGTTCTCTTTCTCTTTTTTGTTAAATCATTTTATTGTTATCCTATTACAGTTGTCCCAATTTTTCCCCCTTTGCCCTCCTCCATTTAACCCACCCCTACTCCCACAGTCAATTCCCAAACTGTTGTCCATGTTTATGGGTCATTTATACATGTTTTGTCTAGTCCCATTCCCTCTTTCCACCATTATCCCCTTCCCTCCTCTCCTCGGTCACTTTCAGCCTGTTCCACGTTTCCATGACTGTGGTTCTATTTTGTTCATTAGATTCCTCTTATGGGTGAGACTATATGGTATTTGTCTTACACTGACAGGCTTATTTAATTTAGCATAATATTCTCCAGAATCACCAATTGAAAAGTCCTGTGCTCATAGTGGTGCTCTTTACAACAGCCAGGTACTGGAAACAGCCTGAGTGTCCCTCAGTGAATGAGTGGATCAAAAAACTGTGGTACATTTACACAATGAAATACTATGCAGCAGAAAGAAAGAAGGAACCCCTGCCTTTCAAGACAGCATGGATGGAACTGGAGGATATTATGGTAAGTGAAATAATATTTTCTTTATATATTTATGTGCTCCTGTATTGGGTGCATATGTGTTTACCTGGGTTATATCCTCTTGTTTGATCCATCCCTTTAGCATTTTGCAGTAACCTTCTTTGTCTTTGGTTATGTCCTTTGTTTTGAACTCTATTTTGTCAGATATAAGTATTACTACCCCAGCAATTTTTTTTTTTTGTTTTGTTTCCATTTGCTTGGGATATTTTCCAACATCACTTTATCTCAGCCTGTGGGAATCTTTTGTTCTGTGGTCAGTGTCTTGAGGACAGCATAATGGTTCATATTTCCTTATTAATTTGGCTACAATATGTCTTTCGACTGGAGCATTTAATCCACTTACAATTAATGTTATTACAGATAAGTACTTATTTATTGTCATATATTATTGTTCCTATATTTTTCTCTTTCTCTATTTCTTCTTCTTCTTCAAGAAGTTCCTTTAACATTTCTTGTAATGCTAATTTGATGGCAATGGACTCCTTTTGCTTTTTTTTTCCCTTTGGGAAGCTATTGATTTGGCCTTCAGTTTTAAATGATAGCCTTGCTGGGTGGAGTAATCTTGCTTGTACATTCTTAGCTTTTATCACTTAGAATACTTCTTGCCAATCTCTTGTTTCTTGAACTGTCTCTGTTGAATAATAAGCTGACAGCCTAATGGGAACTCTCTTGGATGTACTGGTGGACTATCTCTCTTTTGCTGCCTTTAAAATTCTCTGATTGGGAGGAGAATCAAGATGGTGGAGGAGTGAATGGAAGTCACACTGACCTCTCCCAGGAGCAATCCGGAATTACAACTAAGTTGTAGAGAAATCACCCAGAACAAACAGCTGAACAATACCGAGAAAGAAGACATAACCTTGGACAGGCAGAGAATCAGTTCAGCACAGTCTGACTGGTAAGAAGTTCATCTGATGAGTGAGAAGGCTGGCTAGACACCCTGCCAGAAGGATATTTAAGCAGCAAGTTGGATACCCCTGAAAAGAGTGGGGTCTAAACCATAAGTGGGTATCCCTACCTACAGTATCAGAGCCCAAAAAGTACACAGAAAACAGCCAATTACAAAAAGCAGCAGGGTTGTCCTCTGCTAGGGAAGGGCTGATAGAGACTGAAAGAGTGAATTAAAGGGACAACACAAAAATTTTCACTTGCAACCACTTACCGTCGGCTCCAGCAAATGTGGGGGCAGAGTGGGCTGGAGATACCGAGGAGAGACCGGGGATGGAGGCTTTTGGGGTAGATCTGAGAGCAGCCACCAGGATCCCGGTGCTGAGTCATTCTCCGTGCAGCACCAGCCATCTTGCTTAGACAAACCACTCTCCTGACTGGTGGCAGCCTGAGAGGAATCAATAGCCCTGACCCCAGGAGGGACTCTGCCCTGGCCCTGTGGTGCTTAAGTCTAACTCCTGAGTGCAGATTGACTAGATTAACAACTGAAAGAGGCAGCCAAAAACAGTAGTTCCCTGGAAGTCTTGAACAGGCTGCCTAAGGTCAGACGAGGTCAACATCTGAATTCACTGGAGGTGGATCCAAAAAGAAAAAAAGAAAAAACAGTGGTAAATACTAGAGTCTACTGGGACTAAATCCATTGTGATCTTCTCCATCATTTGCAATATTTTCTTTATTACATAACTTTTTGACATTCATTCTTTGTCCATCAAGTTGGTGCATATTAAGTCACTAGATTTTATACTACAGTCTATTTTTCTCCTTTCTTATAATAGCCTTAATCTGTTTTCACTGTTGATAGTGGGATTGCAGCAAGTAGTTATTTCTATGGTTGTGGGTTTGTTTCCTGGGCTCTGTGGTTTTGCTCCAGCAGACAAATAATGGTAAGACAAAGAAACAACCCCCAACCAAAAGAAAAGAAGGAATCAGAGAGGCTACAAATGAAACAGAGACAATATCAGATATTGAGTTCAAAACAATGATTATAAGGAAGCTCACTGAATTCAGTGAGAATAACAGAATACTACCGGGAAACTATGAGGAACTTATAGCAGACTATATGAGCATGAAAAAGGACATAGAAACTATCAACAAGAACCAAGAGGAAATGAAAAATACAATTTCTGTATTGAAGAGCACAGTAGTAGGAATCAAAAGCAGGCTAGATGAAGCAGAGGACTGAATCAGCGAGCTGGAGGACATGGTAGAAAAAAACTCCCAGAAAGAGCAAGAAAATGAGAAAAGACACAAAAAGAATGAAGAGGAGTTAAGGGAAATACAGGACAACATGAAACACAATGATATCTGTATAATAGGAATACTGGAGGGGAAGAAGAGGACCAACGTATAGGAAACCTGTTTAAAAAATAATAATGGAAAACTTCCATAATTTGGGGAGAGAAAAAGTTCCACAAGTCTATGAAGCACAGAGGGTCCCACTGAAGAGGAACCCAATGAGACACACTCTGCAACACATCATAATTTAAATGGCAGATTTTAACTCAAGGACAAAGAGAGAACCTTACAGGCAGCACTGGAGAAACAGGAAGTAACATACAAGGGAGCCCCAATATGTCTAGTAGCTAACTTCTCCACAGAAACAATACAAGCCAGAAGGGAATGGCGAGAAGTATTCTGAGTAATGAAAAGCAAAGGCCTGCAACCAAGACTACTCTACCCAGTGAGGCTCCCGATTAAAACGGAAGGAGAAATAAGGAGTTTCTCAGACAAAATAAGGCTAAAAGAATACACCTCTACCAAACCAGCATTGCAAGGGAGTGCTTTAAGAAGAAGACAAAAAAGAGTGAGAAAGAGAGAAACACAAGTACAAAGGGGAAAATGAATAAGTATCTATTAATAATAACCTTAAATGTAAATGGATTAAATGCTCCAATTAAAAGACATAGAGTAGCTGAAAGGATAAGAAAACATAACCCACACATATGCTTCCTACAAGAAACCCACGTCTGAACAAAAGACCTACACAGACTGACAGTAAAGGATCGGAAAAATATATTCCAAGCAAATGGACAGGAAAAAAAATCATGAATAGCAATACTTATATCAGACAAAATATACTTCAAAACAAAGGTTATAAAAAGAGACACAGAAGGACACTTCATAATACTCAAAATCAGTATCCATCAAGAAGACGTAAGTTTTGTAAACCCATATGCATCCAACATAGTAGCACCCAAATATGTAAGGAAAATCCTCAAGGACTTCAAGAAAGATATGGACAACAACGCACTTATAGTGGGGGATTTTAATACCCCAGTGTTAACAAAGGATAGATCATCCAAACAAAATATCGACAAAGATATTGTGGAACTGAAGTACACATTAGATTAAATGGACTTAACTGATGTATATAAAGCCTTTCATCCCAAAGAAGCAAACTACCCATTCTTTTCAAATGCACATGAAATCTTTTCAAAAATAGGCCACATGATAGTATACAAAACTAGCCTCAACAAATTTAAGAAAATTGAAACCATATCAAGCATTTTCACAGACCACAAGGATGAGTGGATCAAAAAACTATGGCACATTTACACAATGGAATACTTTGCAGCAGAAAGAAAGAAGGAGCTACTACCCCTCACAACAACATGGATGGAATTGGAAAGCATTATGCTAAGTGAAATAAACCAGACAGTGAAAGACAGATACCATACAATCTCACCTATATGTGTAATCTAATCAACAAAATTAACAAGCAAGTAAACTATAATCAGCAACATTGAAATAAAAAACAAACTGACAGTAACCAGAGGGGAGGAGTGAGGGTGATGACAGAGGAAAGAGATGGGAAGGGTCATCAAGGAGTATGCTTAAAGAACCCATCAACAAAACCAAATGGAGGGAAGGCGGGTGGGAGGCAGGGTGAATGGGGTTGGGGAAGGTGGTGGCAGGAAAATGTTGACCAAAACAAGTAAAATAAATAAACAGGGGAAGGTTAGGAATAGTATAGATAATTAAGAAGCCAAAGAATTGATATGTATAACCCATGGCCATGAACTAAGAGGTGTGGAGATGATGGCATGGGGTGCAGGGCAGAGGGCATAAAGGGGGAAAATGGGACAACTGTAATAGCATACTCAATAAAATATACCAAAAATATAAAATAAATAAAGACAATTATCTGTTTTTGTCCTCTGCCATTTTAATTATGATGTTTCTTGGTTTGGATCTCTGAGTTCATTTTGATTGGGATTGTCCATGCTTCCTGAACTTGTGCAACCTTTTTTTTTTTTTTCTTTACCAGGTTAGGGAAGCTTTCTGCTATTATTTCTTTAAACAGGTCCCCTATCCTTTACTCATTGCCATCTCCTTCTGGAACTCCTATGATGTGGATGGTGTTATGTGTGATGTTGTCCCAAAATTCCCTTAGGTGTTCCTTGTTTCTCTTAAGTCTCTTTTTTTTTCTTTGTTGGGGGGTTGATACTCTTATCTTGTTCTGTAATTCACTGATTGGATCCTCTGTTTCATTTAATCTGTTGCTGAGTCCTACAAGCGAATTCTTTGTTTTCAATATTGTAATCTTCATTTCTGACTCATTCTTGTATATGCTTTCTCATTCTTTTTTAATGCTTACTAATTTATTTAAGTTCTCACTGATGTCATTCATTCTTCCCTTAAGGTCCTTGAGCAACCTTATAACCATTACTCTATACTCAGCATCTGGTATTTGGGTTACTTTCATTTCATCTATTTCTTTTAATTCTTTTGTGGGGGTTTATTTTGTTTTCTTTGGGACTTTTTTTTGTCACCCCATTTGATCTCTGTGTTAGGTAGGCATGCTAGGTCTCCAAAATTTGCTTTGATTGTTTTATGATGAAGGTGTCTTATTGGGGTCAGAGGCACAATCTTTCAGAACAACTGAGCTCCACAGTCCAAGAATGTTTCTTGTGGGTTCTGTGACCCTCTTGTTGTAGTTGAGTCTTAAATGCTGTTGGCTCATGAGTAGAGTTAGCCCTTCAGGCTTGGAGACTGTAAATATAACCCTAAACTACTGTGTGTGAGATGCCTGGCAGGGGCTGACCCTTCATGTGCTGTTGTTCCCAGTAGTATATGGAGCCCACAAGAATCCCCTTTTGTGTGTATCTATTGTGTGGTTAGTTGGCTTGAAGTTTGATGGGGGTAAAGCTCACTATTGGTTTTATTGGGCTTGGGTCCCCTTGGATGGAATTCAGATACAGGTCACTGTATGATGTTGTGTGTAAGCAATCTTGGCTTACCTTTCTATAGCTACCATGCTGTTTACTGTTTGTGTCTGTGTCTGTTGGACATGCGTGTGCATGTGAGCAGCCATCCTGTGTAAAAGAGTCAGTTTCCTTTTTTTGATAAGAGCTAGGGGAAGCTTTTCACATGAGCTGAGGGTCCCTGAGGTGTACCTCCACTTTGCAGCTACTCTGTCTTCCTGAGGTTGCCTGGACGTCCTCATGAGTCTTTTGATGACATACTATATGATGAGCCCAGGTCAGTTGAAATAGGGCTAGTGGGTTCTCTACTTGTTAGTCATGCATTCTGTATGCACTCAGTGAGGGGAGAGTAGCTCTGCTTAATGCCAAACCCTCTGGTCCAGCAAGAGAATCCAGCACTTTTTTTCTTCTGGGGGGATGGTTGAAGATTCAAGATGGGTTCAGCCAGTCTTCCCCTTTCTAGAAATGAACTCAGCAGCTCTGGACTTCAGGAGATAGATAAAAAGATACTCCCATTGGGACTGATGCCCACAAACCTGTAGGAGGGAATAGGTACTCCTTACCCTTTCCTTGGTAGTGTGTACTGGGAGTGGGTTTACCTCCATGCAAAGTGTCTAACTCCCAGACATTAGCTTCCCCAGAAGACAGTGTGAAACTGTGAACTCTGCATATCATCCAGTTCTTTGCCAAACCAAGCTGAGCATGGTCCAAAACTCATTTTTGTACAGTTTCCCTATCTCTGCCACATCTGGTCTCAGTGGGGGACAACCTGAAGACCCAATAAGTCTTGGTGTGGCTGTGAAAACTACAGGACAGGCCAAAAATTCCCCAGTTCTTCTTGGCTCCTCTGCTCCTCTGAATGCAGTAGCAGGAGTGGCCCAATGTAGGGGTGGTCATTGCCTGTGCACGTGAGAAGGGGTAATGTGGTCCTCTTTACAAAGCTACTTATTTAAGTCATTGCTTGGGTCTACACCTCGCACCTCTTCAGGAAGTAGGACCCATAAAAACACTGCTGGTTTCAGTCTACAGAGACCTGTGTGGTGCAGCATGGTCTCTCCATCCTGAGCCAGTACTGTGAACTCTCCAGGGTGGTGCTGCAATAATTGAAGCACTTCATGCCAAAAGTGTGCACTATGAGTCTCACAGGCTCAGTGGAAACCCACGGATTGCCACTGCCAGATACCACACAGAATACTCTTCCTATCACTATTGTTGTGGGTTGAGAATCTTTGCATGGGCTCAAAGGGGCTCCGCAGGTACAATTTCTATTTGGTCTCTGAGTTGAGAGAGAAACTGCACATGAGGTCTTTTTCCCATCTACATTTCATCCCCTCTTATCAGTTTCCAGGCAGCATCAATGCCACACAGCTAAGTCACTGAGTCTCCACACAGACCCAGGAACCTCCCCCCCAAAATAGGAGGTTCCTCAAAGTCACTGCTGACTACAGTCTGTAGGCACTTTTGTGGAACTGGGGTGCAGCAGCATGGTCTCTCCAGCCGCCTGAGCCCCTATCCTGGGCTCTCCAGGCTGGTGATGCAACAATGGGAGTACTTCACACAAAAAGTGTGCTCTTTGAGTCTCACAGACTTCATGGGTCCCCACTGATTCCCACCACCAGATGCCATGCAGTCTCCTCTTCCCATCTCTATTGCTCAGGGTTTGGGATCCCTGCATGGGGCTAATGCCCCTTGTTCCTAAGGGGAGGAAGCTCCAGAGCCACATCTTCTATCTGTTCTCTCAGTTGAGACAGCAGTAGTGCAAGAGGTTTTTCTCCATTTCATTTAAACCCCTCTATGAATCAACTTCTGTACTCCTTGGCTCCTAAATTTCATATCAGCAAGGTTTCAGTTGATTGTTTAGGTTTATTGTTGAGAAGTTCAGCTCCAAATCTAGATTGGGGGCAGGAACAAGTGGACCCAGCTCACAGTTTCCATCTACCCTGCCATCATCTTCTCAGTCCTCTCACCTCTTTTTTTTTTTCTTTCTGTTTTTAAGGTGAAATTTCTGGTCCTTGATTTGAGGTCTTTCCTCTTTTCTAATATCAGAATTTAGGGCATAATTTTCTCCCTAAATACTACTTTAGCAGGACCCTAAACATTAAAAAAAAGTTGTGAATTCATTTTCTTTTGTTTCTAAGTAATTTTTTTTTACTCAACATTTGTTTTATGCTGACCTTACTCCTGGGCCATACATTTTTGTATCTTCAGTTTCTTCTGGGAGTTTTTCTGTGCAACCTCTTCTTCTAGTTAAGGAACAATGTGCTCTTTTTAAGTAAGGATTATCTTAATGTGGCAGGGAGAGCTCATGTATGAGTTAATCTGCCCATGAGCTGCATTGCTTCTTGGGAGATTTGTTCACTTCGATATGCTCAATGATCATAGAATATACATCTAAATCCTTAAGCTCAGCATTACTCTTTTAAGTTTTAAGCATATGCAACAAAACTTCAGCACTCTTTTTGACCCACTGGCCCTGTGTCCGGCTCACTCTTTCCGTTGGGCACACCTGCCAACTTCACTATTGTATGGACAGAAGGGCACTCAAAGCTTCTATAAAATGACATCCTTTAGATTTTTGGTGGTTTTACAGATATACATACCCTAGATGGCCTGGGAAGTTTCATGAGTGTTTTTTAATTATACAAGAAGACCTGAACCTCTTGGTTTGCATGATT
>PVJD01019327.1:0-12014 GCA_004026545.1 Mormoops blainvillei | reverse complement strand
GGCATAGTTGCCCCAGCTCACCCCACACTGACACATTGCGGCTGCACTGCCAGCAACAGCTGGCTGCAAGGGACAGCATTAGGATTTCATGGATTTGGAGCCTTCTTACCCTGTATCCATGCATGGTTTGTTTCCTGGGATTGGGGCTCTCGGATCACAGAGGAGGCACCCACTTCCCCAGGCAGCACAAGCCATTTTCCACCACCCAGCAGAGATCTGAAGAGCCAGAGCGGTGAAAGAGAACTAAAAAAACTTGTGATTCAGCGCCACCTACTGGAAAAAAATTTAAAAAGGATTTCTTCTAATCAATCTGGTAGAGAATTGCCACTCATACATAGATGCCTAGCACAGAAGGAATCCATCAAACGTCATGACTAACCAAGGTAATGAGGCAGCTCAGAAAGAAAATGTTTAAAATCTCAAGAAAATTAAAACATGGAAATATGTGATATCGATGACAGAGAATTCATGATTGCAGTTCTGAAAAAAAATTAATGAGATTTAAAATACACAAATAGGCAGTTTAATGAACTCAGAAACAAAATCAACAAGCAAAATGAGTACACTACCAATGAGATTAAAACTTTAAAAAGGAACCAAACAGAAATTCTGGAAATAAAGAACTCAGTAAAAGAAATAAAGAATGAACTAGTGAGCATAGAAAATAGAGCTGACCAGATGGAGGAAAGAATTACTGATATCAAAGATAGAAATCTAGAAATGGTGCAGAGTGAATAAGAGAGAGAACTGCACATTAAAAACTGAAAGAATTCTATAAGAACTATCTGGTTCCACCAGTAAGAGTAGTAGACAGCAGGAAAAAAATAGGTTTACAGTTTTTAGTACATGAAACACAGAATTTATTCTTGAATTATGTATTAACTATTGTGTTATTTTCCATGTGAACAACAGTAAACCTAATTGTGCCTACATTGTATAAGAATAATAGGCATACCAGAGGAAGAAGAGAGGGAGAAGGGAAAGGAGAGTCTATTCAAACAAATAGTTGATGAGAACTTCCCAAACCTATGGAAAGAGCTAGATCCCAGAATCTAAGAAGCAAACAAAACACCTATTTACCTCAATCTAAAAATACTTTTTCCAAGGCACATTGTGTTAAAACTGTCAAAAATTAATTACAAAGAAGGAATTCTCAATGCAGCCAGGAAATAGAAGAGAGTAACCTATAAAGGAAAGGCCATTAGGTTATCGTTGGACTTCTCAGCAGAAACTTTACAAGCCAGAAAAGAGTGGGTCCAAATATTCAAACTACCAAAAGAGAGGAATTATCAGCCAAAAATAACATATCCAGTGAAGTTATCCTTTAGATATAAAGGAGAAATAAAGACATTTTCAGACCAACAGAAGCTGAGGTAATTTGCCATTGGAAGACTTAGATTGCAGGGAATACTCAATGGGGTTATTTTACCCTAATACTTGAAACAAATAACAAAAGGTCACAAAACTAGAGTAAGATAACCAACAAACTCACAGTTAATAGGGGTAATTTGTGACAATGAAAACATAAAAAGGGAGGGGTAAAGTTCTGAATTTTCAAAGGCCGATGAAGATTTGGTGCATTTAAAGAAAAAGAACTACTGTATATATGAACATTTTTTCAATAAAACTAAGGTCAAGCACAAACACGGAAAAACAAAAAACAAAAAACAAAACAAAAAAAGGAGCACAACTTTAAAATGAGGGAAAAATTATGGAATATTAGCAAACAAAAACAGACAGAAACACAAGTACAAAGAACCAATGGAGGCACAGAGCTACCAGAAAACAAAAGATAAAATGGCTATAGAAAATCCTCATACATTAATAACTGCCGTAATTGTACGTGGACTGAATTCACCAAAAAAAAGGCACAGTTTAGTAGATTGGATTCAAAAACAGAACCAAACATATGTTGCCTTCAGGAAACACATCTAAATTGCAAAGAAAAATATAGATTCAGTCATGGCTAGTGTGGCTCAGTGGATTGAATGCTGACCTGTGAAACGGGGTCACAGGTTAGACTCCCAGTTAGGGCACATGCCTGGGTTGTGGGCCTGGTCCCCAGTAGGGGGTTTGTGAGAGGCAACAACACATTGATGTTTCTCTCCCTCTTTTCCTCCCTCCCTTCCCTTCTCTAAAAATAAATAAATAAAATCTATAAAAATAAAGAAATATATGATTCAAAGTGGAAGACTGAAAAATGATTCTTCAAGCAGATGGCATCCAGAGAAAGGCATGTGTAGCCATATTTATATATGAAAAAATAAATTTTAACATAAAAATAATAGCAGACAAAGATGGATATTTTTTAATGATAAAGGGAATACTACATCAAGAAAACCTAATACTTATCAATACATATGCTCCCAATCAAGAAACACTGAAATATATGAAGCAACTACTAAAAGAACTAAAAAGAAAAACTGGCAAAAACACAATCATAGTAGGGACCTAAGTATCTCATTGAGAGTGAGGGCTAGATCATCCAAACAGAAAATCAATAAAGTAATGTTGACCTTAAATGACACATCAGATCAATGGGCATAACTGACATTTACATAGTCTTTCATCTTAGAACACCAGATTATACATTTTTCTTCAGTGCATGTGGAATATTCTTCAGGATAGACCATATCTTGGAACAAAAAACCAGCCTTGACACATTGAAGAAGTTTGAAATCATACCCACCATATTCACTGAGCATCAATGCTTTGAAATTAAAAATCAGTTGCAAAAGGGGTTTTTAAACCCCAGAAATATGTGCAGATTATACAACAAACTCTTGAAAAATGACTGGGTTAAAGAGGTTATAAAAAGTGAAGTCAAAAGATTTATAGAGACGAATGAGAATAACTATACAACATATCAAAACTTCTTGGATGCAGTGAAAGGAGTAATAAGAGGGAAGTTTATAACATTACAGCCCTATCTTAAGAAAAATGAAGAATCTCAAGTAACCAACCTAATATTAGATCTTAAAGAACTCTAAAAAGAAGAACAAAACCAACCCAAACTCAGCAGAAGAAAGGAGATAATAAAAAATTAAAGCATAAGTGAATGAAATACAGACCCAAAAGACTGTACAAAAATTAATACAACAAAGAGCTGGTTCTTTGAAACAATTAATAAAATTGACAAACCACTGGCTGGACTCACTAAGGAAAAAAAGAGAAAAGATTGAAATACACAAAATCAGAAATGAAAGAGAAGTTACCACAGACACACAGATATACAAAGGATCAAACTAGAATACTATGAAAGTTGAGATGTCATCAAATTCAATAACCTAGAAGAAATGAACAAGTTCCTAGACATATGTAACCTTCATAGACTAAATCACAAAGAACTGGAAAAACTAAATTGACTAATGAACAGTGAGGAGATTGAAACAACCATCAAAAACCTCTCAAGAAGTAAAAGTTTAGGGTCAGATTGCTACAAACATTCAAAGAAGATTTGATACCTATCCTCAACTCTTCCAAAAAAGTAAAGAAGAGGCAATATTTCCTAACATATTTTATGAAACCAACATAAGCTTGATACCAAAAACTGGAAAAGATAACACACATAAAAAGAAGCCCTGTAGACTAATATCTCTAATGAATACAGATGCAAAATCTTAAACAAAATACTAGCAAATAAAATACATTATTTTTAAAAATACATCATTCCAGAGGCACAAGGATAGTTCAACATATGGAAATTGATCACTATAAAATATCACATTAATAAAATAAAGGACAAAAAAATCATATGATCTTACCAATAGATACAGGAAAAGCATTTGATAAGATTCAACATCCATTCAATAAAAATAGATATAGAATGAAAGTACTTCAACATAATGAAAGCCATACATGACAAACCCTTAGTTAATATACTCAAAGATGAATATCTTAAAACTTTTTTCTGAGATCAGGAATAAGACAAGGATGTCCACTCCCATCATTCTTATTCAACATTGTTCTGGAAATCCTAGCCAGAGCAATCAGGCAAGAGAAAGAAATAAAAGACATCCAAATTGGAATGAAACAGTGAAAGTTTCGCTTTTAGCAGATAGTATGATTCTTTATACAGAAAACCTTAAAGACTCCGCCAAAACAATTAAAAATAATAATCAAACAGTAAAACTGCAGGATACAAAATCAATGCACATAAACCAACTTCATTCCTATATACTACCAATGAAATTTTAGAAAAAAAACCCTTTTCAATCACAACTAAAAGAATAAAATACCTAGGAATGAACTTAACAAAGAATGTGAAGGATCCATATACTGAAAACTAGAAAGCGTTATACAATAAAAAGAGATTGAAAAGCACAATAAAATGGAAAGATGTTTTATGTTCATGTATTGGAAAAGTCAATGTAGTTACAATGTTCTTATAACCCAAAGCAATACACTGATTTAATGCAATCCGCATGAAAATACCAGAGACATTTTTTAAAGAAATACAACAAAAATCTTCAGGTTGTATGGAAAAACAAAAGACATCAGATAGGCAAAGTCATCCTGAATTAAAAAGAATGTAGCCAAAGTTATCATACTATGTAACTTCAAATTATACTACAGAGCAACAATAATAAAAACAGCATGGTATAGGCAGAAAAAGAGACACATAGGCCAAGGAAACAGAATTGAGAGCCCCCAAAATAAAACTAAATGTATATGGGCAAGTAATTTTAGATAAAGGAGGCAAAAGTATACAATAAAGAAAAGTAATTCCCTTCAATAAATGGTGCTGAGAAATTGTGAAGCCACGTGCAAATAAATAAAGCTGTACTACAGTTTGTACCCATGTAAAAAAATAATTCAAAATGAATTCAGAGACCTAAATATAAGATTTGAAACAATAAATTCCATAGAAAAAACATAGATACTAAACTTATGGACCTTGGTTCTAGAGAAGATTTTATGAATTTGACAAAAAGGTAAGGGAATTAAAAGCAAAAATAAATAAATGGGATTTTATCAAGCAAAAAAAACCCTACTGCACAGCCAAAGAAACTACCAACAAATCAAAAAGGCAACCAACAAAATGGGAGATTATATTTCGAAACATCTCCAACTTGGGATTGATATCCAAAATATCTAAAGAATTCATACAACTCAACAATTTAAAAAATCCAATTAAAAACGGGAAGCCCTGGTCAGGTAGGCTCAGTTGGTTCAAGTGTCATCCTGTGCACCAAAACTTTGTGAGTTCCATCTCCAGTCAGGGCACATACCTAGGTCACAGATTCAGTCCCGGCTGGGGTTCATACAGGAGGCAACTGATCAGTTTCTCTGTTTCTCCCTCTCTCCAATCAATAAACATATCCTCTAGTGAAAAAAAAAAAGTCAGAGGACCTGAACAGACATTTCACCTAAGAAGACATAAAAATGGGTAACAGATTTGTGAAAACATTTCTAATCACAGTGGTGTGCATCCAAAATTAATATAGTATTGTGTGTCAACTGTAATTGAAAAACAAAATGATTTTAAAAAATTAAAATCAACTAAAACAGGTATATGAAAAGATGTTCACCTTCACTAACTATTAGGGAAATCTAAATCAACACTACAATGAGATACCACCTCACACCTGTTAGATGACTATTATCAACAAGAGAGGAAATAAGTGTTGGAGAGGTTATGGAGAAAATGGAAGCCTCATTCGCTGCTGGGGGGAATGTAAACTGGTACAGCCACTATGGAAAATTAAGAATAGAATTACCATATGACCCAGCAACCCCTATTCTGGGTATCTGCCCAAAAATTTGAAACCATTTATTTGTAAAGTCATATTCACACCTATGTTCATTGCAGCATTGTTCATTGTGACCAAGATATTGAAACAACCAAAATGTCCCTCAGTAGATGATTGGATGAAGAAGATATGGTACATATATACAGTGGAATACTATTCAGCCATAAGAAAAGACAAAATACTGCCATTTGCAAATATATGGATGGGCCTTGAAAATATGCTAAGCAAAATAAGTCAACCAGAAAAAGTTATGAACCATATGATTTCACTCACATGTCGGATAAAAGACTGAAACTCATAGACATGGACAACAGTAAGGTGGTTATCAAAGGGTAGGGTGTGGGGGAAAGTAGTAAAGGGGACCAAATATATGGTGATGGAAAATGACTTGACTTTGGGTGGTGGGCACACAATGCAACATTCAGATCATGTATCATAGAAATGTACACTTGAAACCTGTGTGATCTTGTTATCCAATGCCACTCCAATAAATTTAAATAAATAAATAAATAAATAATTTAATTATTTTTAGAAAGTGTTTAAGAGTTATTTTTAAACTGGTGAAGTTAAATCAGTAGACAGAAAAGGAGAAACCGTGCCATTCTTGTTTTCAGTTCATTTATGATTTTATTAGAAAACAATGCAAAGCACATATCCAAATGCAAAATTTTGTTGTTAAAATATATGTTGTTAGTCTTCAAAGATAGAAACATCAAAAAGAAAATGATTCATGAATGCGAGACTACGCTGAATTTTGAAGAATGATTCAGATTGGGATTATTAAAGAAGAGGGCCTTAATGAAACGTGGCAATGAGCACTTTTGCACAGGGAGACTGACAAAGGCTTTGTTTCTTGCTTTGTTAGTTTACTGTTAGGGCTTGGGAGTTGGCTGGCAGGAAGGAATTCGGCAATCCTATCTCCAAGAATAACTACTTAGATTCCACAAATCAGAGGGAGACTCACCTCTGGAGGTTATAATTTGTTTAGGAAACTTCAGGAAAACAGTCTTTGAAATGGGATTTCCTTCTCTTCAGCTTCACAATTACACTGGAAAATTCTCAATAACTGCCTTTCTTCTGGGTCCTTTCAAATTTACAATAGAGAAGTAAACAGTCATATAAACTCATTCATCAGAACATCTTAAGAGCTCTGAAAGGTTTGATAATTAAAATAGTTTTTAAACAAAAGTTAATATAAAACAATTGATGAAATGTCTAATAAAATCTTGTTTGTTCTGAATATAATCATTTTATAGCTACAGAGTAGAAGTATCCAAGCAGAAATCTACAGGAAGAGTTCTGGACTTTCCAAATATCTGTACAAAAGTGATTATGTCATTCTAATAACATTTCTAAAACCAAACACACAATCACTAGAATTAACAGCCTAATGAAATATGGAGTTCTATATAGTGAATTTGGAGTAGAATTTGGCAGTTTTTCAAAATGTTAAACAGAGTTATCATATGAACCAGTAATTCCATTCCTAAGTGTATATCTAAAAGAACTGAAAACATGTTCTTACATAAGGGCTCATAGCAGCATTATTCATAATAGCCAAAAATGTCCATCAAGTAAAAGCGGGTACAAAAATGTGGTATATCCTTACAGTGTAATACTGTTTGGTGGTAAGAATAAATTATTAATGCAGCTACAACATAGATTAACCTTGAAAACGTTATGCTAAATAAAAGAAGCCAACTGCAAAATACTACATATTATATAAAACTATTTATATGAAATGGCCCAAATAGGCAAATCAATAGAAATAGAAAGTATATTCTTAGTTGCCTAAATCTGGGGTGTTGGGCAAGAGGGGATATATGATTTCTTTTTGAAGTGATACAAATGTTCTAAAATTAGGTAGTATTTGTAGTTGCACAGCTCTGTAAGCATACTGTAATAAAAATTACATAGTACACTATAACAGGTAAAATTTATGGTTTGGAAATTGAATTTCTATAGAGCTCTTTTTTTTCAAAAGATATGTAGGATATAGGATAATGGAGGTAAGACATCCCCTCTTCCTTGTACTGATCAGACCACCCCTACGATAACATTCATATTTTAGCAGCATGCTTTAAAAAGATATTGATAAAGAGGACTAAATTCATTTTTATGAGAGAGGCAAAGATTATGAATGCACACAAAAATATAGCATATATACTAATACCTAATCCTGGACTTGAGGAAAAAATCTCCATAAAGAAAATTATTGGGTCAAATGACAAATTGGAATAGTAGTGATAGATTAGATGAAGGTGTTGCATCAATGTTAAATTTCTTGAAGCTAATAACTGTACTGTAATAACAAAATAATGTACTAGCTCTTCATAAATACTGACTATTGTATGTAGTGGTAAGAAGGCATGATGTATGCAACTTTCCCTCAAAGGGTTTAGAAAAATATATTGTGCACATGTGTATGTGTGCGTAATGTAAGATAAAATAAACAATAAAAGTGTTAAATTTTTTTGAATTTGAATAATGGATATATGGGTGTTTTTTGCAAATGAAATCTCAAATGGGTATAGCTGAACTGAATTAAGCGGTCAGCAGGGCTATATTCCTCTGGAAGCTCTAGGGAAGAACCTGTTCCTTGCCACATCTAGCTCCTAGTAGTTTCTAGCATTCATTTTAAGGTCATATTTTAATACAGATGTTATCTTATACAACAAATTAAAGAATACATTAAAACAACTGTTTTCTAATTATATCCCTTTTAATTGATGATGTGCCATATCTTGTAAACTCAAGAAATGACAAAGTGGGCAGCAGTAGATGTTACTGAGAGTGAGAAAGGAAATTCTCTCTTTGTAATATTTGGCTAAAAAGAAGTAAAGCAATTATGTGAATTTCCATTTTCATGTGGCAGCCTTTCTTCAGGCTTAGTGGCAACCTTCTTGTCACAATATTTTTAGGACATAGAACATTTGTTCACAACATTCATAGACCATCATAGCCATGTGCTAAAAGTTTTTGAGGCATCAATTGAGACAATTAGGAAAACCAAATGCAGAACAGGCATTCTGATTCATGGGAATCAGAAGCATATATGCTATTGACTATTTTGCTTCTAATTGACTCCAGCTGTAACTTCAAATGATGGTTTTTGTATATACCATGATTTGAGTGTGCATAAGAAAACTGCTTTTCATTTTAAGAATAAATTAGGGTGGTGGGAATAATATGCTGAATCATATGCATTTTTTTAGCATGTGACTGGAAAAATAGAGCTGAGACTATCTTAGACAAAAACAATGCATATAAAATTATATGAGACTAAGGTTTTATTAGTGCAGTGGGGTAAAGAAGTTACTAAGAATAAGAAAACTTGGGTTTTAATAACAATTTTGTCAGTTACTAGTATTGTGATTTTGAGCAAACCATCTCCTTCTTTAAAACTCATTTGCCTCATCTGTAATATGAGACTTCTTTTAACTCCGGTTTCATCTGATTCTATTAATCTAAGATCATAGTGATAAACCTGATTTTTCAGTATGTAAAATGTCTATCAGGATTTCCTTATTTTGATTTGAGTCAGTATATACATTGTAACAATAAATTGTGGTTAAAATGACAAATTTTGAAGTCAGATACTTGGGTTCTAGTGCCTGATCTACCGTTTTCTAGTTACATGACCCCAGTTGGGCCAGTTAATTACCCACACTGCAGCTACCTCATCTTTAAGTGAAATTAATAATAGTACAGACCTCATAAAGTTTTTGCAAGAGCTAAATGAGATTATGCAGTGTGTGCTTTGCACAATGCCTAGTGTGTAGTACGCACTCAATAAATCTTAGCTTGACAAGGGAAAGAAATTTCTTTGAGTGTACTCTGATCATACGTTTGTTCTGAGATGTGTCGGTATATGTGGATTCCAACTGAATTATTTTCATAGCAATTATATGTGTGCTACTTGGTCATTTTCATATCATCTTAAATTACTAAAAGTTAAGGCGTATTTTTTTTTTTTTGCTTTCTCTGCACAAAAATAACACTTTGCATGCAAAATTTACTTAGATATTTGGTCTCGACATGATAAGCAAGTGTAAAACTAAAAACAGAATTTTGGTTACTTAATGTTCATAGAGAGATGCATGTAGCACACTTCTGAATGGTGCATTTAGATCTCTGAACCATTCCTTATCAAAATTCAAAACTGGTCACAACTTCATCTAGAGTAAGGCTCTAAAATGGCTCTCTGGGGAGGAGTGAACAATTTTAACAGGAGTTCAGATCATAGTCAATTGGGAGAGACCATTCCTTGCCAATGAAATGCTAACTTAAAAGGAGAAGATACTTTCTGGATTTAAGGAAATTGCAACTTTATTTTACTGTGAAGATTTTAAGTAGCTTTGTTTATACTCTTTAAGGCTGTTGTGTATGTGTGTGTGTTGGAGGAGTTGTGATTAACAGAGAATAAAGCATTGCTTAGTAGTGATAGATGATGCTATCAACATTTTACCCAAAATAAAAAGAAGATTATTGCCAATGATGATGCAGATATCCTCCATTTCAGCTGGTGGGAATTTTCTCCATTACAAAAAAGCCACATAGGCAGATTTTTGTCACCTTTTCATATAGACTATAAAATGTAGACAGCCAATACGCCTCAGATATATTGCTACCATGGCCCCTTAGACTAGTAACAGGCTTTAGAGAACATAAAATCCAATTATCTTATTTTATACATGAAGAAACTGAGGCTTAGCAGAGTTATGCTTCACAGGTCTGTCTTTCAGTATGAATTGTATTCACACGCCACTGATTGTGTTCTCATACAAAGGCCTAGACTTCTATATCTCCTGTCATTTTGAGGCAGAACAAACAGTTGTCAAAATATTTTATTGTATTAGTATCTATAGCCATTTTATCAACTGGCTATGACCCTAAGATTTTATTTTATACAAGATAATCAACAAGGTTAGTAGGTTTCATTTCCCATGGAAAGAAGATTCAGATAGGAAAAAAAAAGTATAAAACATTTCCATTCCTCTTGCATGAGGGGGAAAAATCCATGTTTTAATTTTATCCTGTGGTATGTTAAATGACTTACTTCATTATAGGAATAAAGGGAAATTTATGATATGACTAAAATTACTATGTTGGTACTAAAGAGCTGTGGTTAATGATTTACTCTAACAACTTGCTACCCAATTTTTACTTCAGATTGCATTGGCATCACCTATGTATTTGTTAGAATACAGCATTTCAGTCCCAACTCCAAGACCCACTAAATTAGAACTAGCACTTTAACAATATCTTTCTCCATAGTATTTAGAATAGTCCTGAGTTTAAGTTACCTAATCAGTTTGATCTAGGTACAATTCAGCTGGTCAATCAAAATATAATCTTTAGAAAAGAGAATAAATATTTCCCAAATCTGTATTTGTTGCTTATTAGGGCTGTAACAAGTTGCTACAAAATTAGTCATTTTTTAGAAAGCACAAATTCATTATCTTACAGTTCTAGAGCTCACATACATAAAATATGTCTACAAAGATACATTCCTTATAGAGGCCATAGGGTAAAATTGGTTTCCTTTATTTTTCCAGCTGGTAGAGGCCACTTACTTTACTTGGCTTGTGGGCCCTTCCTCTGTCTTTAAAAGTCATCAGAGCAGTAACTTCTCTACCGTGCTCCTCACTTCTTCCTCAGTACTCAGAAACAGCCTCTCTAATGTCTATATATCTACCAAGAGTATGTTTATTACCACATATGTATTCTTAAAGATTATATAGATCTTTCTATCATGTTCTTTCTTTCCTTCTGAACTTTTCTCACCAGAGTCTTTAACATCCATATGTGTGTGTGTGTGTATATACACACACATATTCATATAATATTTAAAGAAATCTAATCTTTTTCTGACTTGTTCCTCAAATTGTTTTCAGTCTCTGTCCATTAATCAACCCCAAAGCCACCTCTACATTTTAAGTATTTGTTACTGAAAATAAAAATGACCCCTGACTTCACAATTTATTGTCATGAGAATATAATGAACTTCATTAAATACATAAATACATACATAAATTTAATTATAAATTTAAATTTATACATAATTTTACATACATAAATTTATTATAAAACACAATTTCTAATAAAATATAATAAAGTATAACTGGAAAGTATGACATAGAAACAAGCACTGTTTTAATAATTTTATATAATAGTAAAAATACTTGATAGACACTTAATGAAGTTTTAAAATTTAAATGCAACA
Source organism: Mormoops blainvillei (assembly GCA_004026545.1). NCBI lineage: Eukaryota > Metazoa > Chordata > Mammalia > Chiroptera > Mormoopidae > Mormoops > Mormoops blainvillei. The sequence goes on along the minus strand of PVJD01019327.1, from coordinate 35 downwards.
GAAAAAGCACTGGTTTCAAAAGGCAGAAAATCTCT
>PVJD01019326.1:0-12024 GCA_004026545.1 Mormoops blainvillei | reverse complement strand
AACCTTTTTTCATAATAATAATAACTATTAGTAAACCATATTCCCATACACTGTGGTTAACAGCACAAATTCATATATCCTTTTAGTAAGACAATTAAATGGTCCTAAATCTGTTTTTCTCTTTTAGAAAGTCAAATCTCCTCCTAGGTATTTTTCTGAGAAAGTATTCAGAAATGCGTAATATATAGGATTATTCAAAATGTCAGCACTTATAACAGTAAAAATTTTGAAACTAAATATCTAACAATAGAACGTTTCCAAATAAATTATATTATATCCATACAATAGTACTATACTACCTTTAAAAAATAAATAAGTGTGTACTGTTAAAAATAATTAAGGGTATGGTAAGATGTTTATAATTTTTACAATAAAACATTTTATAATATTAAAGTAAATGAATGCAATTACATTAAATATGCATAGAAAAGAAATAGTTTTTAAGGTTCTTATTTCCTCACTTGGCTTTTCATTATTTATTCAATTTTCAAACAAAGTGAATATAATGAAGACTACCAAACTATACATTTATAATGGTTATAAGGAAATTTCATGTTATGTATTTTTAACTACAATTTAAAATATATATTAGTGTTTAAATCTAATATATGTATTTAAGATAGATCTTCAATTGTGGAGAGTTGTCCTATTTTATGTTAACACAGGAATATTCCTATCCAAAAGGACTGCTGGAATCAGGAAAAAAGGGACAGATTAGGTGCATTACTACTTGGCATTTCTTGGCCAGAATTAGTTAATTTGGCTATCATGGGTTCTGGGTAAAACGAATATCTATTGGTTGGAATTCTGGGAAATATTTTACTTAAAAGATATCTAGTATATTAACTATATATATAAACATAATAAATAGGACAATTTTATAAATAATCTAATCAGAATAGGTGATAATTTATATAAATCACTCTAACCTTAGCAGTAATTTAAAAACTAAAAACTTGCAACACATACCAGCAGAAAATATGTCACAAATATTTTAGCCTAATATAGTTCATGACAGTAAACCAAAAAAGTTATAGACACTTAAAAATAAAAAATGCAGCACTATATTCTATAAATAAAGCCTTTCTTTGAATATACTTTTGAAGTAAATTTTATTCTTTTGAAAGACTAATATTAGTTGCATTGAGAATCACTATATTCAGTTCATTTGACAGATCCAGTGTTTGATTTGTATTTGGTATTATATTTGACTTGTTGTCCTAAGAAAAAGAGAGACATATGACCCTTTCATCAAATCTTCCTATTCTTCCCATATGAGTAATGTCATTGCAGCAAGTATGTAAGAAACGGAGAAAGTTTTCAAGATGATCTTTGCCAGTCAGAATGGAAATTCAAATATAGGTATGGCCTCACTTTAAGCAAAACTTAAACAGAAGTATAGGTTTATAAGACAGACCAGTTAATCGGTGACTGCTCACTTCATAAAACGATTCATCCTAAATTATATACTTCCCTAGCAAATTTTAACTAGAATTAAATTTTGATTAGTACGAGTTCTCAGTAAGTTTACTATGCTGCTATCTATGTCTGGGCACCCAAATACATGTTATCTATAGGAAGGGCAGACTAGAGCAAAATAATTTAGTAATAATTACTAAAAGCTGTAATTGGTTAAGAAATAGCAGTCACTCATAGTGATTTAGTTTAGATCACAAAAATCTTGTATGGAAGGTTAAAACGTTTATATTTTATACTATTAATAATTAAGAGTAATTGAAGAATTTTAAATAAAGAATGGCATAATCAGGCTTCAATTTTTTAATGATGATAAAGATTAGAAGGGGTAAATATCAGAGACAATGACAAATTAGCAGATACCTGCAATAATTCAGAGTTTGAACAGCTCAAACTGACCATAAAGATGGAAAGATACAGATCTGAGAATGATTTGGAAGATTAAATCTACATTTAGTGACTAATTGTGTATCAGGGAAAGGAGAAAGTCAAGAATGACTCTAAGATTTCTAAATTATTACCTGAGAAGGAGAATATAAGAGAAGGTATAGGGTTGGGGGATATAATTAATGTTCCTAGAGGACACCCAAATACAGATATCCAGACAGAAATGGAAATGTGAGATGCAAGGTAAAAGCTTCTGCCTTGGAGGTAATGTTTCAAAGTTATCTCATTATATAATGCGATGGTTGCTTTTATATGTTGATTTGGCTGGCCTACAAGATACCCAGATATTTGGTGAAATGTTATTCTGGATGTGTTTGTGAAGGCATTTTGGCTGAGATAAATACATAAATCAGTGGACTTTGAGTACAGCAAATTGCCCTCCATAATGCTGATTGGCCTTATGCAATCAGTTGAAGGTCCGAATAGAAGAAAAAGACCAGCCTTCAGACTTTATTTGTAATGTCAGATCTATAGCACACGGTCTTCATACTAGAATTGCAGCATCTACTTCCCTGGGTGTGCAGCCTACCAACCCACCCTAAAGATTTTGAACTTGACAACCTCCATAATCATGTGAACCAATTTCTTATAATAAAACTCTTGATAAGCACACACACATCCTATTAGTTCTGTTTCTCTGGAGAACTCTGACTAATACATACACATATGTAGAAATGATTTGCCATCACCTAAGAACAAAGTATAAAACACCCCCCCAAAAGTAAAATTTAGAGGGCAAGTGGATCAAGAAAACTGATGACTGAGAAAGGATATTAAGAAATATAAAAAGGGAGGCAGCAAAAAAATTATCCAAAAAGAGCAGACAGGAGAGTATTAAGAAGTAAATGGTAATCAGGGTCAGTACTGCAAGGAGGAACAGTAAGATAAGTACTAAAAAGTACCCAAGTAGATTGAATAAGTAAGAGGTAGAAGTTTGATCAGCCAAAGCATTATCCTGTTTTTTTTTTATGAGATGCTGTGACAGCAGAATGTGAGAATAATGCCTGATATTTGTAAAGTACTTCATCATCTCCATAGCCCTTCCACATGTTTATTTATATGATTGAATCTTCACAACAATACACTGTGAGAGAAGGAGGTATAGTTACTGTCATTTTGAAGTTGAGAAATGAAAGCTTGAACGAGGTTCCTTTTAAGTATCAAACTTAGTACAAAAATCTAGATCTGCTGACTCTTAGTGTAATTCAATTACGCTATACCACAAGAAACTTCTACCAAGCTACATTATATTCTAGAGAACCTAGATACATCCTGGCAAGAAACGTGGTTATCCTTCACATCGACATCAGAAGTCCTGGACTTCTCAAAACATTCCTAGCTTGAGTGATCCATTACGAAGTTTTCATTTTTTTATATAAACCTTATAGGAGCGATTCATATTTTTGTTTTCCACCACCTTGCGTGGCAGTTACATTCCATAGGTTGATTACTATTTTGTGTCCAGTCACAGTTACTTTTAAAATAATTATAATAATATTAACAATAGCTAATATTTTTATAGTGATAACCATGTGCTGGACACTGTTCTAAAAACTTACATATATGAAGTCTGTCTGGAAAAGATCCAGCCATTATTAATATAACAAGAACAGGTTGAATGATATTGCTGTAACCTGGCAGCCAAGGAGAGTGGACTGGAATGTGTATGAGTGAACAATGATGACTTCACTGTACTAGTTAGTGGAGTTAGTAGACACTGTTGAGTGAGCATGTGTACTGTGTGGCTGTCACATTCAAAATGACTGAGTGAGTAGAGCCCAAATCTGCATCAAATTTTGTGTTAATCTTGAACATTCCTCTGTGGAAACTGTTAAGATGACGCAGAAGGCCACAGCTATGGGCAACTGGTGATTGGCAGCTTCATCACAATAACACACCTGCTCGTGCATCACATGTTGTGCAGTTTTTGGTTGAAACATCAAATCACCCAGGTGGCTCAGCCCCGCTATGGCCCAGATTTGGGATCCTGTGACTTCCGGCTTTTCCCCAAACTAAAATCACCTTTGAAAGGGAAGGGATTTCAGATCATCAAGGAGATTCAGGAGAATACAGCAGGGCAGCTGATGGCAATTAGGAGAACTGTGTGAGGTCCCAAGGTGCCTGCTTGGAAGGGGACTGAGGCATCATGGTCCTGTGTACAATGTTTCTTGTGTCTTGTATCTTCTTCAATAAATGCCTCTATTTTTCATATCACATGGCTAGATACTTTCTGGACAGACCTCGTAATTTATAATATGGTATATTACATTAATCGATTTTTTAATGTAAATCAACCTCAGATAAGCTCCATTTGGCCATAATGTATCACCTTTTTTAATATTAAAAAAGCTTAATGAAATGCAAGCGAACACAGACAAGTAAACAAAATAAGGAAAGCAATGCATGAAGAGAATGAGAAATTTAATAAAGAAATAGAAACCATAAAAACCCAAAGAGAAATCTTGGAGCTGAAAAATACAATGATAGAACTAAAAGATTCAATAAGGAGCTTGAAAAACAGACTCAATCATGCAGAAGAAAGAATCAGAAAACTTAAAGGTAGGTCAGTACCAAATAAGGCCTTCAGCAGATCTTATAGCAGGGGCTTTGTAGGTCAGGAGAGTGGGGTGATAATAATCAAAGTACTAAAAGAACAAAACTGACAACCAGTAATACTCTACTCAGCAAACATTTCCTTCAAAAATGAAGGTAGACATTCCCAAACAAGTGCTGGAATTCTTAAGCACTAGACCTGCATTACAAGAAATGTCGAAGGGGTGTCTTCAAATTGAAATGAAAGGGCAGTAAATAACAACAAAAAAACATATGAAAGTATAAAATTCACTGGTAGAGGTAGATATATAGTCAAATTCAGAATCCCCTAATACTGTAATGGTGGTGCATGAATCACTTTCACCTATAGTAAATCATCACCTTGTACAAATTAAAAAATCACATCGTATACCTAAAATATATACAATTTTAACTTGACAATCATACCTCAGTAAAGTTGGGGAAAAAAAGACTATTGGATTAAACTAGTATTTCTTTCACAAGCAAAAAAAGAAAAGAAATGGACTGGAGGTTTTATATGTGCTTTTTTTACATGCATTCCAAATCTTTAATTGACATCATAATATTCATAATTGTATATAACTATAAAAATAGTTACTCCAGATTTTATTTTTCTTATATGCCTTATGGTAGCAGAGTTATGTTATGTATAAGTTAGGATTTCAGAATAAAAATGTTTGAGACATACAATACTATACCATTATGTGGATTTGTTTTTCTGGAGACATGGATGTGTGCATGTGATAGGTTGTATTTTATTTTTTTTCATAATAGCTTATGGTAAAAGTATATGGGTAAAATATGAAATGGCTTTACGATTGCTTGATGACCCTTTTTGCTCTATCCTTACATGGACCTTTTTTATCCAATTGTGGCTTATGTCAACATAAATACATTAGAAGAAAATATCATTTCTTGATGGAAAGATATATTGGCATAAAAACAGATACTTCTGTTTTAGACATTTTACATTCCTATAAATGGGGGTGGGTGGGTGTGGGGATTACCTCAACACATCCACACATTCACAGGTTACCGTATGAAATATTTTTCCCCTCCATAAGGGATGAGTTGGGAGGAAAATGCTTATTTATTTGAGTAGGCATTTGGCAGCATTGCTTTAGAAAAAAAGTGCTTGTGTATTTTACTGGTACATACCTAAAGAAGTACTAAAAGGGGTAAGAAAGACAAGGGAAGGAAGACATAGATATTCAAAGGTATTCTTTACTATAAAAATAAGATTTCCACAGGCAAGATGTGAAGACAGAGACTCTGAAACAGAGGACTCAAGAAGGATAGGACACTTTAAAAAACATTTTCTACTGTAGAGGCAGCTAAAGAAAACTATGTGGCTGTACTGGGAAATCTCTCGCGAGTTCAAATTATTCTTCAGAGACGTGTAAATATAGAAGAAAATACATACAAGCAAGGACAAATCTAAAATCTTCTGTTAGAATATGGTTAGAAAGGTTAAGCACAAAATATGCTGAGACCTATAAAAATGCTGAGGACAGACAAAAGGGCTTTGGTCACAGTTTTAAATGTAAGAATAAAAACCAGGACAAGAGGGGAGCTTTCCTAGAGACATAATATTAACAGATGACAGAAATATAATGATTCAAGTCTATTTTGTGCCTAACATTTATAACAAAAAAAACAAAACAAAACACCTTCCTATTCGAGTCCATTAAATAAACGTCGTTAAGAGTGAAATGAGGCCCAATACATGGGAAAGAATAGTGAGTGAGCATTAATGTTCTTTCAATGCTTTAAACTTCCAGGCCAGATGAATTTTATGTAAGAGAAATGGAACAAATTCCAGGTGTAGTTATGAAACTTCTGTCACTAATCTTTGAGAAATCATAAGAATCGGAGAATTATCAGAAGAATGGAATTGTACAAATGTTTCTTTAATTCAAAAATATTGCTTTGATTTACTTTTTATCCCCTCAGGATTGTGCAAAATGTAAATCCTTCCAATTGTAGACAAGAGGCATCTTTGCATTGATCACCTCCCACTATTTTGATTAATAAACAGATACATTTATGATGATTTAGCAAAAAAAATAGTAAATACAAAGTGTACCCTTCATTTAATAGAAATAAATATTGTTAGGCTAATTTATTATCTTTATTAAAAGGGTTACTGGACTGATAGACTAGTAGATAAAGAAAAACAGATGGTATAACATATCTAGATTTCAGCAAGACATTAACAGAGTCTCTTATTTTATCTGTTATAGGTGTCTCTTTTTTTTATTATGCTTTTACATTTGTCCCATTTTTTCTCCCCATTTTCCCCTCCACCCTGCACCCCATCCCATTGTCCCCCCGACCTCTTAGTTCATGTCTATGGGTCGCACATATCAGTTCCTTGGCTTCTCAGTTTCCTATGCTATTCTTAGCCTCCCTCTGTCTATTCATTTTGTTTTGTTTTGCTTTGTTTTGTTTTTGTCAACATTTTTCCACCAGCACTTTCCCCAGCCCCACCCATCCCCACTTCCTACCCTTGATCCTTCCCCCCTTTGGCTTTGTTCGATGTCTCCCTTTTTGCAAGGCCAGTCACTGCACATTTGAAACTGTATTTTTATCAAATGTTCTCTTATCTCTTCTCACTAGATTTTGAACTCCTTTAGGGCAAAGATAGAGCCTTATACATTAGTTCTAAGCACATAATAGATACTCAATAACCATTTGTTGAATGAAAGTATGAACACATTAATGCATTAAAATGATTAAATAGGGGATGGTTAAGAGTAAGCCAAATGAATGTGTAGCTGGTTAAACAACTCTAAAATGTTTTGATTAGCTGTCTTCTGCTTCTGGAAAGATGAAGTAGATGTACTTTTCTATATTCCTCCTGCTAAGTGCAACTGAAACCCATCAGTATTATACGTAAAACAAACTTAAGAACGCTCTGAAAGATGGAGAGAAGGAATATTGGCTGATAACCTCAGTACTAAAGGAAAAGCCTGATGACGAGTTCCCTGGGTTTCCTTTTTGCCTCATATATACCAAACTAAAAACAGAAGAAGATATTAACCAAAAAATATGAACGAGAGCCAACAAAGGAGAGATCTCATCCCCTAAACCTGTTATTTATAGCTAAAGGACCAGGAAGGGACCAGACAATCAACATAAAAAACTTTTAGACAGTAACTGCTCTACTCCAGCAAAACACCAAAGAAAAACTGCAGTCCAACATCTACTCACACCAGGAAAGACAGTAAGTGGCGAGCCTAGACTTTATACTCACTAGGGCTGTAATGTGGTTTTCCAAACTCTCCACTGGGAGAGTTGGAGTAAGAAGAAGGCTGAGTAGTGAGTGAGATCTATTATCTGAATGGGGAAGTAAGGAAGCACACCCTTCTCTTTACTTCCTGCATGGTATCACTGGATACTACTGGGAGTATGGACTTGTACCCCCACCAATAAGTAATGAAGTACCCCACTTCTTCTGCACTGCAGTCGTATCATAAAAAGTCTAAAGGACAATCAAGACTTTCGCTATTATCCTGCAATAATGATGCCACACATTCTCCTACCACTGTGGTGTCAGTGGAGGACATGCAGGGAACCACCTCTACCTACCAGTTATGAGAAGCTACACTCAGTGTCAAAAGAGGACGTAACGCAGAACTTGGACTTTGACTCCCATTTGGCAGTAACTAGGAAGCACCCTACTTTCCTTTGGCAGGCTGGTATCAGATAAAGTCAGCAAAAACAGAAGGTTTTAATAAGATACCTATTCCTATAACATCACACCCAAGATGCCTAGGTTTCTTTTAAAAAATTACTCATTTTGCCAAGACTCAGGAATATAGTTAATGATAAAAGACAATTCATCGGTGCCAAAATCAAGATGACAGAGAAGATGAATTACCTGACAATGGTTTTAAAGCAGCCATCATAAATATTCTTCCAGGAGCAATTACAAGGTGGCTTGAAACAAATAAAAATATAGAAAGCTTGAGCAAAGAAACAGAAAGCCTGGGCAAAGAAACAGAAAATTTTAAAAAGAACCAAATGCAAATTTCATAAATGAAAAATACAAAAACTAGCATAAAAACCAAATTGATAAGCTCAAAAGAAGAATGGAGAGGGCAGAGGAAAGAATCAGTTAACTTGAAAAGAGATTAATAAAATTACCCAATCTGAAAAGTAGGGAGAAAGCAGAATGAAAGCAAATGAAGATAAACTCAGGGACCTCTAGGTCTATAACAAAAAATCTAACATTCATGTTATTAAAATCCTAGGAGACAGGAGACAGTGGGCAAGTCTAAAAGAGTATTTAAATAATGATCAATGACCATTATAATATACAGAAAAAGCATTTGAAAAAATCCAGCACATCTTCATGATAAAAACATTCAACAAGCTATGAATAGAAGGTGCATTCCTCAATCTCATAAAGAGCATCTGCAAAAAAACACAGATAATCATTCATAATGGTAAAATACTAAACACTGTACCTTAAGATCAAGAATATGATGAGAATGACCAATCTCTCTACTTCTAGTCAATATTTTTCCTGGAAGTTATAGCTTGTACAATTAAGCAATAAATTAAAAGACATCCACATTGGAAAGGCCCCTTTTTATTTTTTTTATTTATTTTATTTTATTTGGTATATTTTATTGATTATGCTATTAGTTGTCTTATTTTTTCTCCCCTTTATTCAATCCACCCTGCACCCCATCACATCATACCCACCCCTCTTAGATCATGTCTATCAGTTGTACATATCATTTCTTTGGGTTCTCCTACACTACTCCTACACTATTCTTAACCTGTCCCTATTTTTTATTTTGCTTTGGTTTGGTTTTTCTCAACATTTTCCCGCCACCACTTTCCCCAGCCCCATCTGCTTCCATCTCCCACCTCCCACCCCCAATTCTTCCCCCATTTGGCTTTGTCGATGGGTCCTTTATGCATGTCCCTTGATGAACCTTCCCTTTCTTTTCCCCCGTTATCCCCTTCCCTCATCCCCTCTGGTCACTGCCAATTTGTTTTTTATTTCAGTGTTGCTGGTTGTATTTTGCTCACTCGTTTGTTTTGTTGATTAGGTTCCACTTGTAGGTGAAATCATATGGCATCTGTCTTTCACCACCTGGCTTATTTCACTTAGCATAATGTTCTTCAGTTCCAGCCATGCTGTTGTGAAAGGTAGTAGTTCTTTCTTTCTTTTTGTGTATTATGGACATTTTGATGTTGTTAATTCTTCCAATCCATGAACATGGTATATGCTTCCATTTATTTGTATCTTCCTCAATTTATTTCTTCAGTATTGTATAGTTTTCTGAGTACAGGTCTTTAACCTCCTTGGTTAAGTTTATTCCTAGGTACCCTCTTTTTCTCCTTGCAATACCAACTGGGAATTTTCCTGATTTCTGATTCTGATATTCCATTGTTGGTGTACAAAAATGCCTTTGATTTCTGAATATTGACTTTGTATTCTGCTGTTTTGCCAATTCACTTATTAGATCGAGTAGTTTTTTAATGGAGTCTATAGGGTTTTCTATGTACATTATCAAGTCATCTGCAAACAATGAGAGTTTTAATTCCTGCTTTCCAATTTGGATTCTTTTTATTTCTTTTTCTTGTCTGATGACTGTGGCTAGGACTTTCAATACTGTGTTCAATAGAAGCAGAGAAAGTGGATATCCTTGTCTTGTTCCCGATATTAGTGGGAAAGATTTTTTTTTTTTTGCCCGTTGAGTATGATGTTGGCTGTAGGTTTTTCATATATGGCCTTTATTATGTTGACACATGCCCCCTTTGTTCCCACTTTGCTGAGTGTTTTTATCATAAATGGGTGGTGTACCTTATCAAATGCTTTTCTTGTATCTATTGATCTGATAACATGATCTTTGTCTTTCCTTTTGTTTATGTGATGTATTACATGTATTCATTTGTGAATATTGAACGACCCTTGAATCCCTGGGATGACTCCCACTTGATCATGATATGTGGTCTTTTTAATGTATTGCTGGATGCAGTTTGCCGATATTTTGTTGAAGATTTTAGCATCTATGTTCATCAGCAATATTGGTTTGTAGTTTTCTTGCTTTGTTGTGTCTTTATCTGGTTTTGGGATTAGGATGATTCTGGTCTCATAAAAAGTGTTAGGGAGTCTTCCTCCTTCTTGGATTTTTTTTGGAATAGTCTGAGAAGGGCAGGGGTTAGCTCTTCCTTAAATGTTTCATAAAATTCTCCTGCAAAACCATCTAGTCCAGGGATTTTGTGTGCCTGGAATATTTTGGTTACTGCTTTAATTTCACCAGCTGTTATCCATATGTTCAGGTTTTCTTCTTCTTCATTCAGTTTTGGAAGATTATATTTTTCGAGAAATTTATCCATTTCACCCAGGCTTTCAAATTTCATGGCATATAGTTGTTTGTAGTAACTTCTTACCATTCTTTGTATTTCTGTTGTATCAGTTGTAATTTCTCCCCTTTCATTTCTGATTTTATTTATTTGCATCCTCTCCCTTTTTTTCTTGATGAGTCTGCTTAAAGGCTTGTTGATTTTCTTTATCTTTTCAGAGAATCAGCTCCTGGATTTATTGATCCTTTGAATTATTTGTTGAGTCTCCATGTCATTCAATTCTGCTCTGATCTTGATTATTTCCTTCCTTCTGTTCACTCTGGACTTTGTTTTTTGTTGCCTCTGCAGTTCTTGTAGATGTAGGGTTATGTTGTTTACTTGAAATGTTTCTTTTTCAGGTAGGCCTGTATTGCTATGAACTTCTCTCTCAGGACTGCCTTCGCTGTGTCCCATAGGTTTTCAACTGTGGTATGTTCATTTTCATTTATTTCCAGAAAGTTTTTGATTTCTTACTTGATCTCATTATTAACCCATTCATTGTTTAAAGCCTGCTATTCAGTCTCCATGAGTTTGAATGTTTCTGAGTTTCTGCTAATTCTCACTGAGCTCATTGAGTTCATTGAGCTTCCTTATAACCATTGTTTTGAACTTAATATCTGATAGTTTACTTGTCCCTCTTTCATTTAGTAGTCTTTCTGAGGATTCCTCCTTTCCTTTAGATTGGGGGTTGTTTCTTTGTCTTCCCATTATTTGCCTGCCAGAGAAAAACTACAAAGCCAGGGAAACAAACCCACATTCTCAAAAATTTCTTCCTGCTACAATCCCACTATCAACAGCAAATGAACCAGTTTTAATAAGGCTGTAAAGAGATTAAGACTATTGGAAGAAAGCAGAGAAATAAATTATAGTATAAAATCTAGTGACTTAATATGCACCAAGTTGATGGACAAAAAAATGAATGTTAAAAAGTTATGTAGTAAAGAAAATATCACAAATCATGGAGAAAACAACAGTGGATTCCGTCTCAGTAGCCTCTAGTATTTACCACTGTTTTTTCTTTCTGGATCCACCTCTGGTGATGTAGATATTGACCCCGTCTGACCTTAGGCAGCCTGTTCCAGACTTCCCGGGATCTACCGTCAGTGGCTGTCTCCTTCAGCTGTTACTGTAGCCACTCTGCACTCAGCAGTCAGGCTTAAC
>PVJD01019325.1:0-12018 GCA_004026545.1 Mormoops blainvillei | reverse complement strand
AAGGCATAAGTAGGTCAAGAAATTTGGGGGAAGAAAAAAAAAGATAAGAAGGTCACTAGGCATATGGCAAAACTGAAAGAAGAATCATTGTTTGTTTATCGGTTTGTTTGCTTTAAGAGGAAACTCAAAATATTTGTTACCTAAGGAAGAAGGGAGGGAAGAAGACATGGGCAATTTTAGGGAGTGAGAGAGGAGAGAACTGTTGGATTTCTGTCCTGGAGGAGTCAGGAGAAAGAGAGAGGACCAAGAGCACAGGTCTTTTTCCCCCCACTCTCTGCCACTTGCAAATCTGACAAGTGTATAACCACGTACTATAGAGGGAATCCAAGCATCAGAAGGGGATTGGGCAAGGTGACTTTTAAGGTCTACCCCCCTGAACCTATGACCACTGTGTCCATCCATTCTTATGGTGCCATGTGGCCCACGAGCAAATGAAGGCAGACAATATGAAGAATATCTTTGAAATACAATCTAGTGCAGCAGCATTCCATCGCCTACCAATACCAGCACCTGATGAAAGAGGAAATGAACCAAACTCCATCTGTTTTGGAATGTGGCCCAAAGAGGAAAGAGGTATAGTAGGAAAACTATTGGATTGGGAGTCAGGATTCTGGATCTAATCTCTCCTTGTAATTCTCTATGTGCCCAAGGAGACTTACATCCCTTTTGCTCTGTGTGTCACAGTTTTTATTGGAAAAACACAATTTTGAGATAGGTGGTTCATTTAATTCCATGTGCTCTGCCTCTTGAGAGTTACAGAGTCAACCTGAAAGAGCTGGCCCTTGCCTCTGTGGTTCTTAGGCAAGTCTACACTTAACGTGATTACTGTGGTACAAGGGGCAAAACAGGACCCATAAAGCAATAATTCCTCCTTGGCAATTCACGTTCATGTCACCACAGAGCTCACAGTGTTGGCATCTGCTCCAACAGGAAAACCCACATGCTTGTCAGTGACATTCTGGACCCTCCCATTTGGGCTGTGGCACCAGCATGACCAAATGAATCATGTTTGGCAAAGGACAGATCATGTCTGGCTGTGGGCGGATGACACTGATGAAACCCAATATTGCCTTGAGGGGGTCCAAGTTCTGAGTTTAGACTGAGGTCCAAGCTCTGAGTTTAGAACCTGGTCTGCTCTTTGTTGACCAATCTCCATTAGGATTAAAGGGAGTTAGATGTACCTTTGTTGTTAAATACATCATGACAATTAGCCATTTGCTAATTCATTTAAAAATGTGCATTGAGCAACTGCTATCTCCATTAAATGTATGTGTATTGGATGGATGGATGGATGGATGGAAGGATGGAAGGATGGATGGATGGATGGATGGATGGATGGATGGATGGAAGGATGGATGGATGGAAGGATGGAAGGATGGATGGATGGATGGATGATGGACTAATGGATGATGGATGATGGATGAGGAAACCTAGGATCTGGCTCACAATATCACTTACCAGCTGGATATTTTCAGCTACAAGTAACAGAAACCTAAATCTAAGTGGTTTAAGAGGGAATTTAAAAATGTATTGACTTATATATTTGAAAAATTATTAAGAGTTTACAAAAGTCCCTTCTTATCTTAGTACCTCTGGTTTCTTCTACATTAGCCTCATCTTTAGACAATCTTTCCCCCACCCAGTGGCCAGGTTCACAGCCAGTGGCTCCAGGCTTACATTCATCCAGCTTTGCAGCCCCAAAGGAAGAAGTGCCTTTTTCCCAGGAGTTCTAGGAGAAGTTCTCAAGATGGTTCTCATTGGCCCAGCTTGGGTCATGTGCTCATCCCTGGACAAATCTGATGGCCAGGAGGATGCAGCACTCTGATTGGCTGGGCCCTCCCACTCTAGAGGTAACTTCAGCTCCAGTGAAACCTATGGACTGAGAGTGAGGACAGGGAGGCTGCTTCTCTCTGGGAACAGTAAGGCAGTCTCTTGTCACTTGGAACCTCTGCTTCCTCCCCTCATCCTCACTGCACAGGCTTCTTGTGATATGAAAGCCCTTTAACAAAGTGGGGTCGTTTCTCTCTCTAGTTAGTGATTAGCAACGCCATGGCTCCTCCTCCTTCTCAAAGCCCTCCCCAACATCTTGGCCTCCCGATTCCTCCTTTTTCTGACCTAGGCCACTTAGCTTTTCATGCCAGCCATTTGATGACTAATCATCAAGTATATCTGGAGCAGAAAAAGTGCCTTCACTCTTGTCAGACCCAACAAGAAATACTTTGAAGAAATACTACAATAAATTAGACCCTCTTTCTCCACACAGAAAACTCCCAATGCAGTTAGTGGCAAATCTTACATTTTTTTCTAATTGCTGTGTGGGTGAGTCTGATTTCCAAAACAAGCTACCCACCCCTTTGAGGCTGCATCACTGAAACTGTTGGAAGCCTTACCCCATGGGTCCCAACCTTCTTCTTAAAGGACTCCCATGCTCCCAGCAGCCAGGACAGTCCTCCTCTGCTGCCTCACACCATGGGCCTTGCTTCCCATGCCATCTCATCCTGGGGCCTCAGTCGCCCCTGGCTTAACAGCGAATTCCATCTTTGGCTTCTGAAGTCATTGGAGCTCTGTGGCCCCGGCTTTCCTTTAGATCTAGCGATTTCCAAACTGAGGAGGAAAAGGACCCTTCTCTGGCTTGTATCAGATCATCTTGCAAGGCCAGAGACAGAGTGGCAGCTTCAGGACATGCTCCTTTAGTCAGCAAAGTCTCCTTGAGCATCCACCACTCTGTGCCCAGAACTGTGCTGGGGAAAGTGCTAAAGAGGCAGTCAGAGTCCTGTCCTTCAGGAGCTCACAGACCAGCAGGAAAGACCATTGGCCCCGTATCCAGCCCTAGGAGAGTGAACCTCCTACCTCACTGGGGCAGGGATAGAAGGAACATGGGACAAGTACCCCAAGTGGCTTGGCAGTGGTGCAGGGAGTGCGGAGGGAAGAAGAGGAGTGGCCCTCATGATCAGCAACTCAAAACAGTCCTTCTATGTCACTTTTCAATCATGTCCCTGTACTTACCATATGGGCCCAAACTCACTCTCTCCACCTACTGCCAGGGAGGTGTTGGGGCAGCCGCTGGCCACAGGCTGGAGCATCTTACCTTTGACTTCAGACATTCCTTTAAGGCGGCCATCAGGGCTCTCCTGGGAGGTTCCTATGCTTACACAAATGGGCCCAAACTGCAGTGGGCACACTCTGAAACCCTTGCTTCCCTTATATCCTTCACATCACCTAGCACAGTCCTGTGTGCTGGACACCAACTCAAAGGACAACTGATGGATAAGCCTAAAGAGAAGTGAAGCAAGCCAGACTGAATGGTTTTCTCGTAGGCACTTACAGACAGGAGTTGATTTTTTTTAAAAGGGGGAACATTTCCTGATCCATCCGTTCTTCACTTAAACTCCTTCTGAAGGTAAGCATTTCCCCAGCATATGTCTGCTCTTCTCTCCTTTGAACTCAGAGGTGAAATAACTCCTGGGATCTCAGTCCCCTACTCTCTCTCCCCCACCTTTTCTTTCTGACATTAAAATCAGCCTCTGTCTTTCATATCCATACAGGAGGAGGTGGGGCTCCACTAATGAATGTTTGAGAAACCCTTTGAGATCTTGGATGAAAGGTACCTTATAAAATACAATTAAAAATAATAGGGGTAATTACTAGTTGGGCTAATCCCTATAGGATAATTAGAGTTTTCCTCTGGTAGATTCTGAATTTGTGCAGAAATACATGGGCTCACACAGCAAAACTGATGTGAAATTTCAGGGGCCACTGTTATGCTTCCTCCACTCAAAGATCGTGTACTGGGGTCTCTCTGACTGAGGAGCAGCACATCAGGCCATAACTGGGACGGACTTTTGAGATGATCTGTCCAACCTCCTGGGTTTGCAGAGAAAGCCAGTGAGCCCCAGAGAGGTGAAATGACTGGCTCAAAGTTGCACAGCAAGTGTGAGGGAGCCACAACTCTAGAGGTCCAGTCCCTGGACTCCCCAGTTCAGGGGCTCCTGTAACCACTCCTAATCAATAACACACCCTTTCCAACCTCATCATACTGATGACCTTCTATGGCGCAGCAGAACATTGGAATGAATAAGAGTCAGACAGCTGGCTGCTGCGGCTCGGTTGGAGCATTGTCCCTTGAACCAAAATGTTGTGGGTTCACTCCCTGATCAGGGCACATGCCTAGGTGGTGGGTTCGGTACCCCTGGTCGGGGTGCATATGGGAGGCAGCCAATTGATGTTTCTCTCTCTCTCTGTCTCTCTCTCTCTCTCAAAAAGTAATGAAAAAAATGTCCTCAGGGAGGATAAAAAAAGAAAGGCAACTGAATCCAAATCCCAGCCCTGGCGTGTGTGAAAGGCAGTAGCTGGCAAGTGGGCTTTGTTTCCTAGTACATAAAATGGGCATAGTAATGCCTGCATTGTAGTGTTGCCGGGCAGAGCCAGTGAGCAACACACACAGAAGCACAGGGCGTGGAACACATGTTCTGTCGATGCCACTCTAATGAATGCCACAAGACTGAGTCTCGGCAGTGCTAGTGCCCAACCTACAGACTTTGCTTCACATAGCTATGTTCACTCTGTACTTAGTGAGCACCTATTATGTGCTGAACACTGTGCTAAGCTCTCCAGTACTTTAGCTCATTTAGTCAGCATCACATCCTCATGAAGTCAGCCATGCAAAATTGAGGGTCAGGGAGGTTTGCTAACTTGTCCAAGGGTGCAGAGCTGGAGGCGAGGCAAGACACTCCCCTGCTCTCTGCCACTGTGCATGCTGCCTTCTTCCTTTATGAAAAGAGGCATGAACTTTAATGTAACCACAGTGAAGCCACCTCGGGATTTTCTGCGGTGATACACAGGAGGAGTCATGGAGGGGGTGGGGAACAACTATAGCCTAAGATGATCCACTGAAGCAGTTTTGCTTTTAAGGTTATGAAAATTGAACTCTTCTCCCTTTGTAAGATTTATCTGATCTCCCTCAAGAAGAGCAGTCCGTAGCAGTCACTGAATTTGGAATCAAGAAATCTAGATTCAGGTCCTGGATCTACTCCTTAGAGACCAGGTACCTTTGCTCAAATCCCTTAAGCTCTCTTCTGAGTTTCATGTTCCTGGTCTGTATAATGGGATGACACTTCCCACTTTCCCCTTCCCAGGGGGCCTTCTGAGGATCAGATGGGAATGAACACGGAAGTATTTTGTCAATTGCAGTCTTCTGAATAAATGCAAATCCTTACTGTTCTGTTAATACTTAGAAGATTTCCAGTGTGATAAAGAAGGTGGCTGAAGTCCCAGGCTGGCGAACTTCAGGAAGGCTGGCTCAACACACATGGCGGGCAGGGGACAATACACGTTTCTTGTCTTCAGAGGGCAGTTCCAAGTATTCATAGCTCGGAGCTCTGATTGTCTGGTTGGAAGAGGGTGTTTTAGGGAACCAGCCCTTTGCAATTTAATTGTAAACATAACGGATTCCATTTATTTCAGGTTTTAATTTTTTCCCACCTGAGACCCAAGATCGAAACCAGCTGGGTCATATTCTCTTCATCTGTGTGAGCAGAAGAAACCAATCCTCCATGACTGGCCCCTGGGTGAGGCCTGAAAGGAGGAAAGAAGCTTCTCTGAGAGTCGTTAATCACTCATCAATTTCCTCACCAATCAAGATTTCCCCAAATATCTCCTAGAAACTAGAATAACCAGAACTGTATTCTTTTGACTGCCCTGCTCAGAATGGCTGACTCTGAGCCACCCTTTCCAGAGATTTCCAAGGCTGACCAAGAGAATGACAATGCCTCAGACTATCAGAGCCCAAAGAAACTTGCAAGTCACCCTCTGCCAGCCTTTGGACCATCTGAACACTGACGGTCACCTAACACTGCCAGTGATGGGCACCTCCTCCCTCACATTCGCAGACACTCTTCAGCCACCACCTGCCTCTATGGGATTCTCACAGCCTACTGGCCTGTGTCCCTCCGCCCAGCATTGATCCGGCTGCCCTGCTCTGATCTAAAGGAAAATGACATTTTGACTCATCATAAGCAATTTAGAAGTTGATTAGGGTTTGGTATGCTGGAGAAAAGCTTCAGAAGGAAGTGAAAACTTGATGGCTCACTTTGGGGCCAGGTATGAGCTCCATGGTTTTCACTTCAAAGCACAGAGCGTGGTGATGCCACATGGGCTCTGGACACCTGGGAGAATTTCTGGAAGCCCTGTGTGCTGAGTAGGGTGCATGGACCACCCCATTCCAGCCACCCTCATTCCCGCTCCTCTTTTCCTCCCCTAGAACATTGATGCTTCCCCTCTGAGGCCAGGCAGCATGGCCTAGTGGGCCCAATGGGAGGATACATTGGCAGAGGCCTGGCTCACGGGGTGCGTCTAGGTGTGTAGAACATATTTCGTGTCCCACTCCACATATCCTAGGCTCACCCTTTTTGTTTGGCCCTGTGCTGCGGCAACTGGCTATACCACAGCTGCACAGAATGCCTCTTGCTTCCTGACAGTTACTCATTAGCTGTGTGACCTTGGACAAATATCTTAACCTCTCTGTGTCTTAATTTCATCACCTGGAAAAGGGGGCTGAAAATGGCACCCAGTTTCTATGGTCGTAGTGGAAATTATGTGATTTAATAACTGTAAAGTGCTGATAACAGTGCCTGGCGCAGAATAAGTACTATCAAAAAGATAGAGAGTGCTAGTATTACTATACAGTTATTATTATCATTATTATTACTCTTTCTAAGACTTGGTACTAGAGGAGGGACATCAGGCTTCCTAGCTTCGAGTCTGCTGAGTTGGAGCCCGACTTGCCATGGATGGGAGTTGGCTTCAGCACTCAGGTCTGTGGGGTAGGAGTGGGGCAGGAAGGACAGGAACTACCATTTATCGAAGGTGCAGAATCACAGAGGATTCCCATCACACCTCAGGGAGAGGATGCCCTTGCTGTCTCCTTTTGAGAAATGAGGAAAGGAAGGCTTACAGAGCTTGTGGGACTTGTCCAAGGTCACATGGTCAGGAATGACTGACCAGGGCTCCAGCCAGGCCCAGTCGGCCTGCTCCCTGCGGTCCCATAGGAGGCTGCCGGGGCAGGAAAGGAAAGTGTGTGCCCCCGTTGTTACCTGCCTGATATTGTCTAGGAAGAAGAGAGAGGTGCCTCCCAGCCCCCTGTACCTGCCCTCAAATACTGCAGGGTATCACTTGTCAGGGCTCTGAGAGAGAGGCGGGGCCCTGGGCACTGCTTCCCTGATGTACAACCAGGGGGCGGGGTCTGGGTGAGGGGAGCAGGGGGTAGAAGGTCTGCTACAAAGAGCACACTGGGCGGGAGTCAGGATGGATTTCAGGTCTGGATCTCTGCACAAATTCTAGCACCCAAAACCGTTTGCCAGGCAGTGGGTCTCAATTAATGTTTAACAAGTGGATGAAGGAACCAATGAATGGACGACGTGGTCCCTGGTCTCAGGGAGTTTCCAGACAGGAGGACAGACCAATAAATATCAGGACAGAGCAGCACGTGCTGTGTCAAACCTATCGGGCAAAGCATGGGGGCTACAACTGAGGAAAGTACCCCTGTCACCGGGATATATTCCAAACGGGAACTCGATTGGGCTGAAGGAATAAAAGGGCACTCCATGAGGAGTGAAGGGCACAGAGCCTGAGGCCTGTGTGCACACAGGATTAGAGGCAGGGGTGGCTTAGCCTTTGAGGGGCATAGGAGATGATAGTTTGATATTGTACGGATCCTTCAATTCCGGAACATATTCTGCTCCAGTAAGCCCTTCCCCTTCCTTCTCCCAAAGCATAACTCCACACTGTACAGTTATCTGCAGACTGGGCATGAGCCTAGCCCTCCAATACTGGTTTTCTAAAGTCCTGCCCCATACAAGGAGCTGGTTTAGTACAGAGACCTGTCAGCCCCCCGGCCCCACAGATCTCTTTTACCCAGCAACCACAACGAGGCCTGGGTCCCACGAGCCCCCAGGAAGCTGCAGGTTGAAGCCAAACCCAGGTCCAGGCCTGGACCTCTGCCATCCTCCTTGGCTGCCCAACCTGCCACCATGGTGTTCACACACACCCTCGCCGCCCTGCCCTGGCCAAACGCTAGCAGAGGAAGCTGGAGAAAACTGGACTGGTAAGCCTTGTCAGGTGGCAGCCAGGCCTTAAGGAACCCAGGAGAAGAGAGTGACGTGGAGGTCACTGGGGTCCCCGAAGTCACAACGACACAGAGAAGAGCTGCTGTCTGCTGGGAACTACAGGGCAGTGAGTCCCACTCTCCAGTCCTCAACAAGTGTCCCCTGTGGGAGCAGAGAGTTCTACCAACCATAATGATCCTTTACATCTTTAGAAGTCTTCACAGTTTGCAGCGTGTGTTTCCACAGGGTATCTACTCTAATGCTGACCCAACAACGGAAGTGGAAACTGGGGTTCTCAGTCATGGCAGCACTGTAAGAGCTGCATTCAGCCCACCGCCTGCCCCAAAGAGGTGGCTGACATGTGCCGAGTAGCTTCAGACCCTGCTGGCCTTGGGGTCCTGGATTTCAGGACCAAGCTTCAGAGGCCTCGTGGAAGTCTGGGAAAGGTATAGGATAATAAAGATGGTGATGACGAAGATGGGTAGGTTCTTGCCAGTCATAGGATTTTTCCTGCGTGCTAAACACTCAGTTGTGTCTTTGAGTGACTCACAAACCTATAGACAGACATCATCATTTCACAAATGAGGAAACTGAGGACTGGTGACTGAGGGTAGGCAATGTAACTGTTAGTAAGGTTAAGTGAGTTAGTAATCCTATTAGATCCAGGATTTGAAGCTGGGATTGACCATTCCAGAGGTTAATTTTATAGACACTGCCCCACACTGGCAGAAATAGCTGTCCCCACTGCCATCCATGAATAACCATCTAGAAAAAAATATGGGTTCCCTTTACTATGCTACCTTAAATGGGACCTCTTCCCAAACTTCATTGACATTGGCCCCCTCCTCCCCCTACGAGGGTGTTACATGATCCTCCACAATAATCACTGACCGCCACCTAGCGGCACCATGTAGAATGGCACATTTTTCTATTCCTTCATCAGATGCGATGCTTCAGTAACACAGAAGCCAAAATGTTAAAAGCTTGCTCTTTGCTTCCCCTTGATTCAGCATCCCTAGAAATAACTATAGGCAGATGTTATTCCTGTCTTATCGATGACAAACTGGGTACCCAGGGGAGTTAAGCAGCTCCTTGACCACATTGTATAGAAACCAAGTGTTGGAATCTTGAGTGTCATATACAGAAAATATGATCTTGACTAGACATTTTATTTGTTTTTAGTGGACAACTAATCACCTCTGTCACAATAACAATTGTTTCTTGGGTTCCTCTTTTACCCATTAATCTCCCATGCTAGCTCTTCCATGTTTCAAAATTTGGTGTTTGCGCAAATCGGTTTCTGAGCTATATTTTCTAGTCTGCTGGTAAATACTACAGGTTCATAATAAAGTGTAGGTCCTTTCTCCTTATGCTTATTTTTCAAAAGTTTATTATCTATTTTTGATGCTTCTTTTAAAATTTAAATATCAGCTTATTAAAGATTTAAATAATCCTACTAAGATTTTCATATGCATTGCATTGATATACAATGGAGAAATTAAAAAGAATTCATATCTTTACAATGTTAAGTTTGTATGCGTGAACATATGCTATCTCTTCATTTACTTAGGTGTCTTTAATACCATTCAAAACAATTTTAATAGGATTCTACATATTTTTACAGATTTACTCTTAATTATATTTTTGATATTATAAATGGACCTCCTTTTAAATTATGTTTTAAATATTTTTCTACTAATATATAAAGTGTAATTAACATTTTATAGCAATAAAAATCACTTCTGTATTCATCTTATAATCATTTACTATAACTACTTCATCTCTCTTTTGGTCAGTGTATACCTGATGAATCCTTTTCCATTCCTCTACTTTTCACCTTTTTGTATGTTTATATTTTAAATTAATATCCCACATATAGTCTATAGTTGCATTGCAATAGATTGCATTCATGGCCCAAGAAAGCCAGTGAGGAGGCAAGGGGTGGGAGGGAAATCGCTGTTCACACAGGACAGATGGTCCCAAAACAGAAGAGGCAGATCTCACTAGAACAAATATCCATCCACCACAGGAGGGGCCTAACCATGCTGAGGGGTGGGCCACAGAGAGGTAAAATGAGGACAAAGCAAGATGACCACAGAGAGCTGGCCAGACGGCCACCACTGGGTGCTGCGCAGCTCCTCAATGATCAGGCTGAGGCTGGATACACACACACAAACTGCTCTGAGTGCCCAGAAGCAAAGGGAATGTACGGATTTCAGCTACCCACTCTGAAGAGAGCCACCGGCAGGGACAAACACGCAACATGAGTTCTGGGGGTAAGTGATATGGTTACCAGAGCAAGATGACACAGAGATAGCACTTGTTGCTGACAGACAGCAGGATGCTCAGGTCCAGGGTACAGAGAAGAAGATGGCATGGATGACAACACGAGGCAGCATGACAACTGTTTTTCCATCCAAAAGGTCATGGTTAAATGAAGAACATAATACAGAAAAGGGGGGGATGCTGTCATTGGACGATGGAGATGGAGAAGTTCATGCCATCTTGCCGCCTGACCACAGCAAGTCAATGAGCTGAGCCAGCAAAGTCCAGACTCATGACCCCTGGAAAGTTATCAGAAGGGGTCCCTATTATAGGGTCAGAGTGGCCAGGGAGCTCAGAGCGGCTGGGCCCATGGTCAGGGACCTATGTGTTCCTAAACATCCCTTAGAACACAAAATATATGAAAATGCACCTGAACCTTCTTATACCTACCAATCTTTACAAATGGTGTAGAAGTATTTATAAACATGAGACTTACTAACATACTTTTCTCTTAAAACCCTGATCCCAACAGGTGTTCCTGGATCAGCTCTAAGGATTTCTTCCTTCACAGTCAGCAGGACTACTTTCCCCAACCCTTTTCCTCTTTGCCCCCACACTATTGCTACCAAAAAAAACAGATGCTTCACTCCTGCATGCTCTGTTTCCCACCTGGGTCCTGGCACACTGTAGGTGCTCTGTAGTTTGTTAGTTTACATTGTCCTGGGTGTACACCTGGAGCTGAAAACAATTTCAGGAAACTACCTGACACTGTGTTTCCAGCTCTGGCTCCAGCCAGAACTATTAAGAGACCTTTAAAGCCTGACCCTCCTGCTTCTCTCATGGTCCCCACATGCCCCTGAAACCCCCCGATGGAGCTATTTAAAAATAATTGAGGTCTAGCTGAGCCCTTTCTTGAGAAAAATCCATCAAACTGTTGGAGGTAATGTGAAGGCCTGGGAGAGGGGACAGAGAGACAAAAGTGACATATAAAACCAAGGACACAAAGAGAAAAAGCAGAAACAGCCATGCAGAGATAAACAGACAGGAGCCAAGGGCAGCAAACAACAGAGAATCAGAGGTAGGCAGACCCAGAAACAGGGAGACCAGAGCACAGAGTGAACCCCGTCAGGTGGAGGATGGTGTGGACAGAGAGCCAGCACCTCGATTGTGACAGCAGAGGTTTCTTGGTCATGTGTCCTCTACGATCAGTCAAAGCACCACTTTGGCTCCTACTGCCCATCAAAACTGACCAAGTTGGTCCTACGCCTCCACTGGTCAGCCTGGGCCAGTGCCCCAGCATCCTCTGGAAAACATATTTCCTTTTCTGAAAAAGGGGAGATGATTATCACTGCAGTTCCCACCCCAACAAAATCACCCAATGGGGGAGGAGTCAAAGGGAGGAACTTTGTGCTGAAGGGGGAAGGCACGCGCTGGAGAGGAGTCCAGAGTCATGTTCCCTGCTCTGTGTGTGACGGGTATGTGACCTGACAGCGCACATGCCCTCACTGACTTTCAGGTTTTCCCTCTATCATGTGGAGACTCAGGTCCCCTCCACCTATAAAATCTGGATTTCTTGGAGCTTTGCAGAGATACCGGTGCAGCGAAAGAAACCAATATGGTCAGCACAATGCTGGCAGCTTCAGGAAAGAGC
>PVJD01019324.1:0-12029 GCA_004026545.1 Mormoops blainvillei | reverse complement strand
GTTTGGGACCAAATAGAAGGTATCCATGGAAAGACTTGGAGAAGTGAATATAGAGTCTGTGATCATTCATTATAAAGGCTTTGGGTCAAATTCCAGATTTTAAAAATGTTCAGAAATTTCTTCATACATCGCATTTATTTAGTTATTTATTGGTGGGTTTTTTTTCTATATTCCCTCCTTTTGGAATTAATTTACATCACATTCAGCCAATTAAGACTACTACTAGTGGTTGGAAATTTCACAGCACTTTGTAAGTTTTCATTTTAGCATGTTTTCCCTACCTCTCCCAAATGCATGTCTCCAAAAGCATAACAACCAAACAATAAAAGAGAAGAGAAGCAACATTTTTATTCTTCAATATTTATTTTATCTTAATGCATTTCTTTTTCAAAACTTAGGTTCATTTTGTGTCTGCTGTATAGCAGCTACTCTGTTACCATTGAGGAATGTAGTGCCGAACTGGTTGGACCAACTGCCTGTCCACTTGAAGCTTTCTTTACACTGGAGAGAGAGCAGGATGATTGCACATTACAGTCAGATCTGTGAGGAAATGAGCAAGCTAATGAGAAAGAGAAGAACTCAGAAGGGCCTTTTAATTGTTTGTCAGGAAAAGAATTTCTGAGGCATCGATATTTCTAGTGGGGGCCTAGACGGCAAGAATGCAATAGCTGTGAATGAGTTGGGGGAAGAATTTTCAAGCAGAAAGAACAGAAAGTGTTAAGCAAGAAGTATGAAGGGGCTTTTTATTTTATTTATTGTCAGAAACAGAAAGGAGAGAGAGGGAGGGAGGGAGAGATCATTCTAATTGAAAAAAAAAGGAAATGGATTCATGTTTTCATTGTACTTTATTTAAGCCCTTTATTTTATGATATTACTTGTATTTAATATTTGCCTTATACTTTAAGTGATTTAAGTTAACTACCTTTTCCATATTTGATATCAGGAAGAGGCTGGGTTACTGGTTTTGGAGAATATCATAGATATAGTGGGGATAATCACAAAGGAACAAAGGTAGCAAATGAAAAAAAAGTGCATTTATGGTTATTGATCATTAAGAGATGTCTGATCAATGGAATAGACATGATATAGTAGAAGACATAATCAAATATGTTCATCAAATTTGAGCTCCCTATATTTCTAGTTAAATGTGAGGCCTCTTTGTATTCAATAAGTGAGGTGGCATGCAATTTATTGTCCACAATGTAATAATTAATGATTATGTATTAAATGATAAAATGTATTCATGATATTGGTGAGCTCTCAGAATGGTTCTGTTCAAAATTATTTTAAAAAAACTAATGTGTAAAACAAACATATATTTAGGCACAGTGAAAAAAAACTAAGAGACATTTATATCAATTATCTAAGCATTGACAAGCAGGGTCATTATTTTTGATACATAATTTAGTAAAGTATCACAGCTTGTTAAAATTCAGTTATGAATGGTGTATTTACCAAAGCTAATTCAAGTATACTTTAGCCTTCTTATATCTGTTAATATAAGAAAATATTTATTTTAACAGCTACTGTGCTCTATTTATAATATGTATTCATATTATCATTGCAATTACAAACAATATATTCAATGCTAAAGTATTAACTGAATTTATGATAACATGCATCATGATATATATTGTGATTTTGACATAATGAAATTTATAAATCTTTACTTTGATTCCACAAATTAAGTGAAATAAAGTTACTAAAGTTAACTAATTTTCTCATTGAAACATTATAGACAATGTTCTGGTCAAGATAGTAGCAAAGGTAAACATGGTATTCGATTGATCAAAATTACAACAAACTACAAAACAACCATCATTCAGAACTATCTGGAATCTAGCTGAACACAAATCCTACAACTTAAGATAAAAAGAAGAAGCCACACTGAGACTGGTAGGAGAGGTAGAGAACCAGGGCAGTTGATTTCACACCCACATGTGGCAGATAAAGATTGGGAAGGACAATTTCCCATTACCAACAAATGAAGAGCATTATTCTAAGTGAAATAAGCCAGGCAATGAAAGACAAATACCCTACGATCTCACCCATAAGTGCAACCTAATCAACAAAACAAATGAGCAAAATAGAACCAGAGGCTTAGAAATAAAGAGCAAACTGACAGTGACAAGAAGGGAGGGGAGGATAATGGGGCAAGCCAAAGAACACAAATAGAGGGTTTATGGGCATGGCCAAGGGAGTTGGCTGTAGGAGTGGGGGAGATGGGGCAGGGGAGAGCAATGGGGAAAATGGTGGGACAACCATAATTGAACAATAATAATATATTAATAGAGAGAGAGCAGGATGATTGCACATTACAGTCATATCTGTGAGGAAATGAGCAAGGTATTGAGAAAGAGAAGAACTCAGAAGGGCCTTTTAATTGTTTGTCAGGAAAAGAATTTCTGAGGCATTGATATTTCTAGTGGGGGCCTAGACAGCAAGAATGCAATAGCTATGAATGAGTTGGGGGAAGAATTTTCAAGCAGAAAGAATTTTCAAGCATATTGTTGTTGGTATATGTAATGATGTATGTGTGTGTGTGTGTGTGTGTGTGTGTAATGATGTATGTGTGTTTAATGATGTGTGTGTATAATATACCATTAACCATATACAAGAGTTGAATGGCATGATCAACAAAGCTGACCTGATGATTATAGAACACTATAACCAATTGAAGATTATAGGTATGCTCTATTCAAATGCAAATGAAACATTCACCAACATTTACCATACTGTAGGCTATAAAGCCTGTTTTTTAAATTATATATTTTAAACTTCTTTTTAAGGTTTTGTTTATTTGTTTATTTTCAAAGGAAGGAGATGGAGAGAGACACCAATGGGTTGCCTTTCACAGGTCCCCAGTGGAGGACTTGGCCTGCAACCCAAGTGTGTGCCCTAGCCAGGAATCAAACTGGTGACCGCTCAGTTCAACAAGCTGGTGCTTGATCCACTGGGCCACACCAGCTAGGGTTTTAATTGTTTTATTGATTATGCTATCAGAGTTGTCCAACTTTTCCCGCTTTGCCCCCTTCTACCCAGCAACCCCTGCTCCCTCAGGCAATCCCCATATTGATGTCCATGTGCATGGGTCATGCTTATATGTTCTATGGCTCCTCTAGTTCCTGTGCTGTGCTTTGCATCCTCATGACTGTTCTGTTGCTACCAATTTGTACTTAATCCTTTCACATTTTTCACCCAATCCCCTGACCTTCTTCTACCTGGCAGACATCTAAACGTTCTCTGTATCTATGATTTCTGTTCTGCTTGTTTACTTTGTTTTTAGATTCAGTTGTTGATATATATTTATTGCCATTTTATTGTACATATTTTTTATCTTCTTCTTAAAGAGGACCGTTTAACATTTCATATAAAACTGGTTTGGTGGTGATGAACTCCTTTTACTTTTTCTTGTCTGGGAAGATCTTTATATGTCCTTCTATTCTAAATGATAGCTTTACAGGGTAAAGTAATGTGGTTGTAGGTCCTTTCTTTTCATCATTTTGAATATTTCTTGCCAATCTCTTCTAGTCTGCAAAGCTTCCTTTGAGAAATCAGTTGGCAGTCTTATGGGGGCTCCCTTGTAGGTAACTAACTGCTTTTCTCTTGCTGCTTTTAAAGTTCTCTCTTTGCTTTAGGTTTTGGCATTTTAATTATGATGTGCCTTAGTGTGGGCCTCTTTAGGTTCATTTCCTGGGGACTCTGTCCTTCCTGGACTTGTTGGGGAAGGTTTCTATCATTATTTTTTCAAATAGCTTTCTAATTTCTTACTCTCTCCCTTCTTCTGCAATGTCCATTATGTGAATGTGGTATGCTTGAAGTTGACCCAGATGATCCTTACACTATTTTCATTTTTTTGGATTTTTTTTCTACTTATTGTTCTGATTGCTTGTTTTTTGCTTCCTTATATTCAAAATCACTGATCTGATTCTCAACTTCATCCACTCTACTTTTGATTCCATGTAAATTATTCTCTTTTTTAATTAGTGTATCATTCATTTCTTACTGGATTTTTTAATGCTTGATATTCTTACTAAGTTCCTTGAACATCCTTATAACCAGTGTTATGAACTCTGCATCTAGTAGCTTGCTTGTTTCCATTGTGTTTCGTTCCTTTGCTCGAGTTTTACTCTGTTCTTTAATTTGGGTCATGTTTCTTTGTCTCCCCCTTTAGACAACCTCCCTGTGTTTGTTTCTATGTATTAGGTGGAGCTGCTATGTGTCCCAGCCTTCATAGAGTGGCCAAATATAGTAGGTGCCTTATAGGGTCCAGTGACTCAGTCTCCCCTATCACCTAAGAGCAGTAATCATGGCGTGCCCCCCATGTGGGTTGTGTACACCTTCCTGTTGTAGTTGAGCCTTAATTGTTGTTGGCACATCCAGTGTCAGCCACCTCCTGTATTCTCTCTGGACTCACACAGCATAAGCAATACAAAGCAATCTGCTGCTACTTGTGCTGGGCTAGGAGGTGCCTAAGCAAGACCAAGTTGTGAACCAAGGCTGGCTGCTGCTAGTGCTTGACCTGAGGCTACTTAGCAAGTGGTACTGGGTTGACTGAAGCCAGATGCTTCTAGTCTGAGAGAATTTAGAAAAATCTGAAGCATGGGCCAAGACAAGCAATTCCTATGGAAAAACCACTGGAAACAGCTTGGATGGGCCTGAAATTTGGGTGGGGCAGGGCCTCAGGGAATCACTAATGTGGGGCAGACAGTGTGAGCCAGGTTGATGGAATCTCAGGTATGGTGCCCGACTGCCAGTTCTGTGGTGGGAAGGGCTCAGAAAAGGACAGTGGTCTCTGGCAACACCTCTGTCCAGGAGAAAGCTGACCACCACCTCTTGCCCTGATGCTGGACAATTCAGCTCCTCCCGTATGTCTCTGGTGCCTTTCATATTCTGCCCCTGTGCTAGAGCTCAGAAGGAGTCTAAGTCTACGAATGGGCCCTTTAAGAGGAACTGCCAGGGAGTTCAACAGTTTGCTTTTCTCAGCCTCAATCCCTACTGGTTTTCATAGCCAGGCGTTATGGGGACTTAACTTCCTGGAACTCAAACTCTGGACTGGGGGGCCTAATATGGGGCTGGGAATCCTCACTCCTGAGATATTCCTCCCAGCTTGTATCTGCCACATGTGGTTGTGGGACCAGCCATTCCTGTGTCTATGGCCCTCCTACCAGTCTTAATATGGTTTCTTCTTTAAAAGTTGTAGGACTTTTATTCAGTTCAATTTCTGACAGTTCTGAATGATGGTTGTTTCATAGTTTAGTTGTAATTTTGATGAGGTTGTGTGATGAGCTGAACTGTGTTTACTTATGCTGCCTACTTGACCAGAAGTCCTAAAGCCAGTCTTACACCTCAAAGGACTAAAACCACACAGAGTATATTATCTGACAACAATAGAATTCAGCTAGAAATCAGTAACAAAAAGATAACAGGAAATCTCTATTTGAAAATTATAAAATATACTTCCAAATAACTCAGGGATCAACGGAGAAATAAATGTGCAGCATAGGTAACATAGCCAATAATATTGTGCCAGCTTTGAAGACCCAAGGTTGAATGTACTCTAGGTGGCTAGGCTTAAAGATATAAACAAGGTTTTTTAAAAAACTGAGCAGAGATTACATTGTCACACATTGCCGGGTAAATAGACATTATAGAATTAGTCCAAGCACATCACTGAAATAAATAAATAAATATTTAAAAACAAAGAAACTAGATGTAACCCATACAGAGGAGAAAACAGCTTATACACATTGTTTCTGGGAAGGCCTAGATGATAGATAAAGTACATAAAGATTTCAAATAAGCTATTATATATATATATATTCAAATAGCTAAAGGAAATCATGTAAAATGAATTAAAAGAATGTATGATGGCAATGACTAATCACATAGATAATCTTAATAAAGAGATATAAATTATAGAAATGAATGGAAATTCTGTAGTTAAACAATATAACTGAAATGAAAAATTTACTCAAGGGGCTCAACAGGAGATTTGAGCTTCTAGAAACAAAAAATCAGCAAACTCAAAAGTAGATCAGTAGAACCAGAGACACTGAAATAACGGACAGTGTCCAGAGGGGTGGGGTGGGAGGAGGGGGAAAGCAGGAGAAAGAAGGGGAAAGGTCATGTCAAGGAATGTATATAAAGGACCCACAGACAAAGACAAGTAGGGGAGGATTGAATGTCGGAGGTGGGGGGTGGATAAGACAGGGGGAGTACTGGGGGAAATGGGGGCAACTGTAACTGAATAATAATAAAGAAAAACTTTAAAAAATTTGTTAATAAAAGGTAAATCAACAAAGATTACCCAGCCTAAAGAACAGAATGCATAAAGAGTGAAGAAAACCGAATAATCTCTGAGGCCTCTGAGACACCATAAAACACACCACATATGCATGATGGGAGTGCCAAAAGAGGAGATGAGGAAAAAAGAACATAACAAGTATTTGAAGACATAATGGGTGAAATTTCTCACAGCTGATGAAAAACTTTAATCTACATATCCAAGAAGCTCAATGAATTCCAAGTAGGACAATCACAAAGATATTCACAACTAGAGAGATATTAATCAAACTGTTGAAAGCCAAAGCCAAAGAGGAAAACTTGAAAACAGCAGGAGAAAAATTACATGTAATATGCAAAGGAACTACAATAAGATTAACAACTGACTTCTCATCAGAAACAATGCAGACAAATGGAAGCAACACAAGTGCCCATCGGTAGATGAGTGGATTAAAATAGTCATGGTACATATATAAGTATAAAATGGAATGTTGTTTGGACATAAAAAAGAATAAAATCTTATAATTTGTGACAGCATAGATGGACCTAGAGGACATTATACTAAGTGAAATTAGTCAAAGAAAGAAAAATACCATATGATTTCACTTATATGTGGAGTCTAGGGAGCAATATAAATGAATGGACAAAACAGAAACATCGGCATAGATGCAGAGAGCACACTGGTAGTTGCCAAATGGGAGGGTGTTGGGGGACTGGGTGATGAGGGTAACGAGATTAAGAAGTACAAATTAGGCCCTGACCAGGTGGCTCAGTTGTTTGGATCATAGTCTCATACACCAAAAAGTTTCAGGTTCAGTCCCCAGTCAGGGCATATACCTAGGTTCCAGGTTTGATCCCCAGTCAGTGTGTGTATGGAAGGAAAGCCATCAATGCTTCTCTCTCACATTGATTTTTTTTCTCTCTCTCTCTTTCCTTATTTCTCTCTCTCTAAAATCAATAAGCATATCTTTGGGCGAGGAGTTTTTAAAAAGTGCAGATTGGTGGTTGTGGAGTGACCATGGGGATGTAAAGCATAGCATATGGAATATATTAATAGTCAATAATATTTTAATAACTCTTTATGGTGCCAGGTGAGTACTGGAAATATCAGGGAGACTACTTTGTAGAGGATATGATCATCTAACCACTATGTTGTACAGCCAAAACTAATACAAAATAATACTGAATGTAAATTGTAATTTAAAAATAAAAAAAATGTAACCAGTTACCTAAAAAAAAAAATGGAGATAAGAGGCAGTGTTATGACATATACAAAGTGCTCTGTGAGAGAACTTCAACCAAGAATTCTAGAATTCAGTTCACCATGGTAACAGCTCATGACAACACTTTCTCTCAACATCTTTGGGTACCCTTTCAGGTCTTCTGCTCTAAGAGGTGCTGAGGGGAAATAGTGTGGGGAGGTCTCTGACCAGACACTAGGGGACAAAAGAGATGACAACTTTGAAGGTATGAGTATCAAATAACTGAAATCAGAGTTATTGGAAGAACTCCATAAGAAAGACTTAATATAACTCTCAATAATGGAACTAAGACACAAAATAATGGAACTGAAAGCCAAACTCACTATTGCTAATATAAGCAATGAATGGAAAATCTGTTATGAGATACAACTTGAAGTGAATGATCAACTAAAAGAGCAAATAGTTACTCTCAAAGAGAATTGGGAAAACTCCACGTAGATCCTTCAGACAGACTATTTTCTATTTATGTCTATGAGTGAATGTCAGCGGAATCCTTAGTTGCATTACTTGAAAAGCTAGACAAAGAAAAAAAGGCATCTTGAACATCAAGTGAAATACTATCTACTTAAACTGGAAGAAGAGTCAAAGACTTACCAAAAGATCGAAGATGAATGTCAAATATACCTAGCTAAATTATCTCAGGTCTCTCACTTAAACCAAATTTCTAAAAGGTAACATATGAATGAACTCCACAGAATGAAAGAGAATCCAGTGAAATTCTCTACAATACAGGTGATCAGAAGATAGTAAATGCCAAAAGAGGACCAACAAAAAAGAGTGCAAGATCAAACCATGTTCCAAAACTCAACCCATGATTCAAGAATTGGATGGATTTCTATTTCTTCCCCTTTTTCATTTTTTCTATTCAACTTGTCAAGTTAATGTTCAACACATTTTTTTCAAGAAATTAAATAGATAAGGAAGAGCTATTAAACCTCTTTAGCTCCTCTTTCAAAATAAATAATATTTCATTAAAATGGAAACAAGTAAACAAATAACTAAGAGCTGGTATAGCAATTCTTACACTAGAAAAAAAAAAAGACTTTAAAACAATGGCTATATATTGTAACAAGAGAAAAGAAAGACCCAGAATTTCCACTTCTGGGTATTTATCCAAAGACACTCAAACACTAAGTTCAAAAGACATATATCCATATGTTCATTGCAGAATTGTTTACAATAGTGAATATATGAAAGCAACCTGAGTGTCCATTGATAGATGAATATATAAAGTGGTGCATCTATACAATGGAATGTTTCATCCATAAAAAAAATAATATCTTGCCATCTGCAACAACATGGATGGACTTAGAAGGTATTTTGCTGAATGAAATAAGTCAGACAGAGGAAGACAAATGCAATATGATTTCACTTATATGTAGAATATAGAAAACAAAATAAATGTATAAGGAGAAGAGAAGAAGACTCACAGACATAGAGAACCTTTTGATGGTTTCCATATGGGAGAGGGGTTGAGGTCCTGAGTGAAAAAGATGAAGAGATTAAGAAGTACATATTGATAATTAATAAATATTTAATGGATGTAAATTATAGTATTGGGAATATTGTTAGTGATATTATAATAACTATGTATGATGTGTGGGTACTAGATTTATTGGATGATCACTTAGTAATGATACAATATCTAATCACTGGGTTGTACACCTAAAATTAAGATAATATTGTACATCAACTATGATTGAAAAATTTAAAAAATATTTAAAACCAGAAAAGATCTACTAATGGAGACAAATTAATATCAATAGCCTCACTTTGATACATGCATAAGAAAACTTGAATTTCAAAATGACCAAATTTAATTTTAAAAGGATCATTTAATCTAAATGAAAATTATGCCTAAGTAATAATTTTAAATATAGTTATTTATGTAAATATAACAACCCTCTGGGTACATTTAAAAAGGTAACTATTAACATTTCAAATACCTTCTAATTTATGTTCTTTTTTTGTTTTATATGATTGGTGATACTGTGGTTCACATAGTGGATAGGTAAATATCAAATGCAATCTGTTTAAGTATACACTCGTTATCAACTTTTGAGATCTTAGAATTCATTAGTTAACTTTTCATTATTCTCTCCTTTGTTTTTACTTTTTTGAAAACACACTATATCAAATTATAAAATAGTTTTTATTTACTCATACAATAAACAAAACCTCTAACACAAGAGTATTCAGTTTGCTCTCTATAAATCCTACAGAACTTCCACTTATCCCATTACCTGTGCATCTTTTATGTACATAACATCTATAATTTCCCCTGTTTCCCACTGACCTTTCTCACAGATTTCCAGACAGCTTCATTCATTTCAGATGCCAGAGGGCATGTTACAGCAAGCAAGTTGGTACAACTGGCTCATGGACTAAAAATATTTATTACGTCTCACTTCAGTGAAAGAGACCTGAAGAAACAAGCTGTAGTTAACATTCTTTGTTTAAGTGCACTAAATTTTATTAGTAAAGATCCCAAATATTTCACCTGTGCTTATCAAGAAAACCTGGTATGATGTACATTTTAACCACCAAAAACAAAGCCAAGCATGTAAAGATGCTTATTTATAAAGGTGCATCTTGCTCACTCACACTCCTGAATCTGTCCATCTGTGAACAAATCTTAGTTTTGTTTTGTTTTGTTTTTTGGGTTTTTTTGTTTGTTTGTTTGCTATCTTGGGTACCCATAACAGACTTAGCCCCATGTGGTCACATTTGCAAGTTTATGGAGTGCTTCGGGTCCAAGAGTGGTGATTATTTGAGAATCTGGACTACCAACTTGGGCAGCTTGCCATATTCTCCTGTTTTATTGGAAAATACTCCACTAAACTAATTGCAGCTAATAAAAAAGAAGAGAAAACCCTGTAATTTACAAAGCAACATTATGAGAATTTTCTTCTCATTTTATTTTTTAAACTATTAAATTTTATTATAAATTTTTATTATGTTTTAATTTTTTTAATTTTTATTTTTTATTGTTATTCAGTTACACTTTTCCCGCTTTTTCCCCCATTGCTCTCTGCCGCCTCTACCCCCCTACTCCAACAGGCAATTGCCCCCATTGTCCATGCTTCACATTCATTTTCACAGTAACCCTTTAAAGTTGTAGTCAAGTATTATTACTTCTAATTTCTAATAGAATGTACTCAGGCTCCAGTCAATGAATAATCTATCCCAAAATAATGTGGCTTATGAATAGGATATAAAGTTTGAGTTACATTTAAATACTTATAATTCTAAGATCAGCATTTTATTTTTATTCGAGTGTAGTGTCAAAAAAGAAAGCATTATCTTTCCTGGGATATATGTATTATAATATGGAAAAAGAGCTTAATTTATTGTTAATGGTCAGGAGAGCACCAAAAGTAGATTATCAGGAAGGAGGGTTTTCTGACCTGTATAATTCTAATCTCATTCCATGTAGGCAACAGCTGACTATACCACTATATATGAACTACACCAGAATTTTTTTAAAAATGAAGGCAGAAAATTTACACATTTCTTCTGTGCTTCAGCGTGGCACCATTAAAAGTCATTTTTACAACAAATGTCTACATGTATTTTACAGAGAACTTTTATTGTATCTTGGTTTACTTTCTATCCTGACTAGAAAGCTCTTGAAGCAAAGGATACCTACTCCTGTTATTCTTCATCATCACCTTGTTCAAAGTCTGTGAAATAATCACAAACAATCCCACTCTCCATCCATATCTCACCCAACACTAACTACCCTGACTGGGTCTACCTTAGAACCAGCTACAAGGATCCTACATTTGTACTCACCCATAGCAGTATAAAATGTTATGAAGACGGTGGTGTTCATGAACCATTTTTTAGCATTAATATTCTTAACATAGTTGAAATAATGTTTATCAGAATCTTAAAAACACAATATTATCATAAAAAATAGGATAGCCTAAAAGTTCTTGAGTCAAGCCATATTTTAGACCTGTTATACTTGAAAGGTCTTATGGTTCAAATAGCAAATTCCTGTTTTATGCTATTATGACTACATATAAAATAGCATTTCAAATTTATAGTTATAATTTGAGAATTTGAAAACCTTTAGTTCTGCAACTAAGCCAAGCTAGAAATAAAGATTTTTATTGTCTAAAACCACATAGTAGTTTAATAACAGGAATTGAGCTACATATAATAATATATTTTAGAAGACATTTTCCATCCAACTTCTGAGGAGCTCCTTTGTTTTAACTTAGATATCTCGCCTAATTTTATGTTCTCATACCCCCTTTACCATTGTATTATTTGCACATTCCTATGTAAATGTATGATTTTCATGAGCTTCAATGCAAAATATTCTGAATTTCTATTTTTGATATTTACTAGTAATAGTGTTTAGTACTTACATTTTTATATATTGTGTTTATTATAGTTAATATTTAAAAATGAAATCTCTAGGTTAAATAATAGTAACATTTTTAAGGCTTAAAATATATATTAAAAATACTA
>PVJD01019323.1:0-12024 GCA_004026545.1 Mormoops blainvillei | reverse complement strand
TTTACTAAATTAAAAATTGGTGATATATTATTATCAGAGTTTAATATATAATTGCATATTTTTATTTATATGAGATTCTTCTGTTAATCTGATTTTTTTTCTCACTGAAATTAGAAAATATATTTTTTGAGTCAAAATTTAAATGAAGCAAAAAACAAAGAGTAATTTTATATTTGTATTTTTGTCTTGGTATAGTTGAAATTATTTTAATGAATATATTATTCTCACTTTATATCTTTACTTTTCTTTAAAACAGGGTAGTCACTAATAATGATTTTGTACCTGATTTGTTAGAAATATCCTAAATAAAAAGGGACATATTGGTATATTTAGCATGAAATCAGATAAGAGTAAAGATGGCTAAAGTAGCTAGTCTAAATAATTCCTGATATACCTTCAAAAATTGCTCTATGCAGTAAGTCTAAAATATTCGGATATATTTCTAAAAATCACTGCAAAAGCCGAATTTAAGATTAATTTTCTCTGAAATCCTACGCATAGAGTTTTATTTACAACCAACCAACCAAACAAGCAAACAAACTCTCATTGCTTTCATTGCATCCTTGATACTTTCAGTTTATCCCTGAATAAGCTTTAGGGTCTTCCAATTTTGTCATTTTGGTTTACCCCAGCATAAGTCTATGAGACCAAAGAACTTGATTCATAAATATGATGATTTAACATGCAGTTGTTCACTCTTACAAATTTCTGAATAAAAGATGTATTAATTGTGTCTAGAACACAAATGTTCTATTTTAAAATATTATAAGAATAGCGTGAAGTGGTATCTCATTGTGGTTTTAATTTGCATCTCTCTGATGGTTAGTGATGCTGAACATACTTTCATGTGCCTCTGGGCCCTGTGTATGTCCTCCTTGGAGAAGTGTCTCTTCAGGTCCTTTGCTCATTTTTTAACTGGATTGTTTGTCAAATGGTCGTCATAAACAAATCAACAAACAAGTGCTGGCGAGGTTGTAGAGAAAAAGGAACCCTAGTATACTGTTGGTAGGAATGCAGACTGGTATAGACACTGTGGAGGACAGTTTGAAATTTCCTCAAAAAACTAAAAATGGAACTGCCTCTGACCCAGCAATTCCACTGCTGGGAATATACCCTAAGAATCCTGAAACACTAATTCAAAAGAACTTATGACCTCCAGTGTTCATAGCAGAACAATTTACAATAGCCAAGAATTGGAAGCAACCTAAGTGCCCAACAGTAAATGAGTGGATCAAAAAACTGTGGTACATTTACACAATGGAATACTACACAGCAGAAGGAAAGAAGGAGCTACTACCCTTCGCAACAGCATGGATGAATCTGGAGAGCATTATGCTAAGTGAAATAAGCCAGGCAGTGAAAGACAGATACCATATGATCTCACCTATAAATGGAACCTAATAAGCAAATTAAACAAGCAAGTAAAATATAACCAGCAACATTGAAATGAAAAAACAAACTGACAGTAACCAGAGGGGAGGATGGAGGGTGATGACAGGGGAAAGGGAGGGGAAGGGTCATCAAGGACCATGCATAAAGGACCCATCAACAAAGTCAAATGGGGAAACAATTGAGGGTGGGAGGTGGGGGTGGGTGGGGTTAGAGAAAGTGGTGGTGGGAAAATGTTGACAAAAACAAACAAAAAACAAAGTGGACAGGGGGAAGCTGGGAGCAGTGTGGGAAATTAAGAAGCCAAAGCACTGGTGTGTGCAGCCCGTGGACATGGACTAAGAGGTGTGGGGATGATGGGATGGGGTGCAGGGTGGAGGGGATTAGGGGGTGGAATGGGACAACTATAAATGCATATTCAATAAAATATGCGAAAAAGGAAAAAAGAACATTAAAAAACATAAATAAAATAAAGTATTATAAGAATAAATAATCTCCTCCTTTCTTTCTAAAATAGCAAGCATTAATGATAGATTTGCCAGTGCAGGTGTCTAATGACAGAAGAAGTGCTTAAATAGAACCAGTTTTCTTCTACTTCTGATAATTTATTGTAGCTTCTAGGTGGGGAATACATATACAGTACTGAGAAGGTTATTAACCCAAAATATTTTATGCTACCAATTCAGATTACTTTTGGTGATTCAGATATGAATTTCCATGTGGCATGTACTTGTTATTGGACTATCTCTTACTGAGTAGTCTTCTCTGTAATTTGGTAGATTTTAAACTGCCCACATACATTCTAGGTCAAAAGATACTTCTTCCCATTAATTATGGACTTGTATCATTATTACACAATAAAATTTAAAATTTCCTTTTCTTAAGTTAAAGTTCTGTCATTTTTCTATCTCTGCAACTTATTCTAAGTCAATATTAGTACATCATTAACTATTCTGAAAGTAGTTATACATCCAATTTTCTTTTGTTGTTGTTGTTCAAACATGCTGGACATAAATAACAAGCAAACTCAAGATCATAGATGTTTTGAAAATTTCCAGGTCACAGTCTTGAATTTTTCAAGGCTTTAACTTAGATCCTGACATAATAATTGCTATAAGTTACAGGTAACTTAAAATTCTGAGATGGGCATGTGTGTAAAAAAGTCTTGGCATAACAGTGCATTGCTGCATTTGCTTTAATGATTACTCCTGTAAAGTGTATAGGAATATTTAAATAAATGCACCCAGTGCATTTGAGTTTTATATCATCCATTCTGATGAATATGCATCAATTCAAAGGTTTGAACAATCACAACATTCCCTTTCCATAATTTTTCATGTGAAAAGGAAGGGCATTGTGTTTGAAAATAACATTAACACAATGTCATGATTGAGTATTTAAATGAACAAAAGTCAGGAAAATAATTTTTTCATTTGTCTAGAGCTGTAGCTTGGCAACATAGTATGTATCTTGAAAAATAAAACCGCTAAAAGAGCATGAGATATTCCTAAATAAAGCAACCATTCATTTCATTTTCATTGCTAAACATTTTTAAAGAAAATAAAAATGTAAATTCACATCATTGACAAGCTAATATTAAGAATGCAGCAAACCAAATTAAAAAAATCCTTAAATTGTTCTTGTCAATTCAATAAAGCATTGCCCAGAGCATTTAAAAATATAGATGGTTGCAAACTAGAGTAAGTAAACCACATGGGTGAGGGGAAAATGATGATAATCTGATGACCTACTTGGTCTCTCTAAGTGAATTAATTGTACTCAATATTTAGCAAAGATTGCTTGTAATTTTCCCATAATCAATATTTCTAAACTGAGCCCATACTTATTCAAAATTAACACAATGATTGAAGTGAAAAATTCTTCATGTTTTTCTATTTAGCTATAATAATTATCCCCTAACTTCCTTAGGTCTTCCACAGCATAATTTAGAGTGACACCAAACAATTCCAGTTCTCTGTAACTAGGTATTTCTCTTTGTCACCTGAATTTCTTCAGGAAACAGAAAAAGAAAAGGAAGCAATTCTAAATTTCATGATCTTAAGTGAACACTTTATCTCAAAGTATATTTGATTACTTTTTCTCTCTAGAAGAATTTAATGCACAGAAAACCATTGGATGAGAAAGATTGAAATAAACATTGAACCACTTTGATTCTATTAAAGCTATATCAATAAAGCACTGGGAAGTGTCAGTATAAATGAAACCTCGTGACTCAGAAAAACTGTTTTGAACTTAACCCAAGATAATTTGGCTATATTCTTACAGATAAATTTTTTTCTGAATACAGATAGCCAAGTCAGGAGTATATGACATGAGTATGGGAGATGGAAACATTTGATCATTGCATTTTGAGAAAAATAGAAAAGGGTTTATTGGAGATTTGGAGTAAGAAAATAGGTCAATGCATGGAGTAGGATAAGGTTAATATGTACTCTGTGAACACATAGGTTCTGGGATCAAAAGTATATTAAATATTATTTTATTTCTATTAGAGAATAACAACATGCAACAATTTTAGGTCCTGAGAAATTTTAAAGTAATGTAACACATTTAATTATAATTATCATTTTTCACATTCTTTGGCCTTATAAATCTTTTTTAAAAGAAATAACATACTTTTTAGGATACTTTTTGTTCAAAACAATTTGAAAAATAAGTAGTTATAAAATGAAGAATGCAATTGCCTTTATTGGTAAACTATATGTCAGGATGACTGAATTCTAAAATGATTAGACCAAGCATTGTGGTTGAAGAACCTTAAGAAGTTCACAGTAAAAGCATTCTAAATATTATTGCTAAGGAATTTATACACCATCCATAGGCTATGAGGCTATTAGGAGTGGTTAAAGGATTTTTAACAGGCATCTGATATAAACAGATTTATATTTAGAACTACTTTTGAGATATATAGAGATATATATTGAGGGAATAAGTAGTTGGGCTGATAACACTGAACTTAGAGAGACCAGGAACAACTCCATTGCAGAAAGAGAAAAATAAAGGTCTAAAATGTTGCTGTAAAGATGAAGCTAAAATGAGGGGAGTAAAATTTGGAGACAATAAAGGAGAAAAATTAATAGACTTAGCTGGCCACACTGAATATAGGAGATGAGTGAGATTTAGGAATCTGGGATGAATCCCAAGTCATAATGGAAAGGTCAGGGACAAGAGTAGCTTAAAGGACCAGGGGAGAGCATGGTGAAACTTTTAAATTGACGTTTTAACCTAAATCTTCTTGACTGAAACTTTTTGAGTAAAGACATGGTAAACTCAATCACCAGATAAGGTCTCTAGTGCACTGTTAAATAAAGATTATTATAGAGAAGCATATTCCATCCTGGATGTTTCTTAGGAGAATTTAAACTCCTTTCAAGTTCTATTATGGAAATGAATGAGCATTTCTTTGATGCTATACAGCCATTTGCCTAACCCTCTATCTGTATTTGATGGGATCGGCTCCTTAGATGGACTATTCCAATGGGAAAGTATTAAATCATGCTACTAGATGAAACCTGTGGGTGTGCACAAGCGTTATTACACGCTGAAAGGCTGATGGGTAGTAAATGGGCTTTTAGGAATTGGTGGTTCTTACTAGATGTAAAGGAATAGGAAACCTGACCAGTCACTTAGGCTCTATGAAGCTTCTTAGCACTGATTGCACTTCCTCATGGCTCCTTAATGTCACTCTGTCCTGGCTTTTTAATGTCATTCTGTCCTGTCTAATATATTGAACCCCCAAATCTTTTCCCTTATCAGGATCTGGTATCAAGTGAATCTGAGGCAGAAATATGGCCTCAGAGAGCAAGGGTAGGAATGATATTTGTATTTGTCTTGGTCATCTTCAGTCCTATTTAGCCTTGGGTTGAGGCATAGTCTGACCTTCCTTAATCTGTG
The DNA here is from genome assembly GCA_004026545.1 of Mormoops blainvillei. Lineage (NCBI taxonomy): Eukaryota > Metazoa > Chordata > Mammalia > Chiroptera > Mormoopidae > Mormoops > Mormoops blainvillei. The sequence goes on along the minus strand of PVJD01019323.1, from coordinate 6,720 downwards.
CTTTTACCTCTCCACACTGTTTATATTGCTGATGAATATGGTCCCCATCTCACCCTGGCTTTGTCAGTCCACAGTCTGTCTCCTCATTTTCACAACTAAAGGTCTGTTCTTGTACACTGTCATTTACTTTCTCTCGTCTCCCAAGGAAAGAGAATACTTCTATGCTCTCCCATACTGCTCTTGGAAATCCAACAGAAGAGTGTTAGATCCTCTGTGTTTAGATCTAGGGGCCACAAACTAGGTCCATGGACCATGAACTGAGAATGCTATTTATATTCTTAAATGATTGAAAAATATCAAGAGAAAAGTGCTATTTCATGACATGAAAATTATACAAAATTCAAATTTCAGTTTCCATAAAGAAATTTTTCTTCATTCTTTTATTTATTGCCCATGATTGTGTCCTTACCACAAAGGCTCAGTTGAAAAGCTGTAACAGAGATTATGAGACCTGTAAAGCCTAAATTATTTACTGTCTGACTCTTTACAGAAAGAGTTTGCCAACCTTTGGTCTGGACCATCCGTTTCTCCGTTGATAACATCACTATTCTTCATTGCTCAGGACATGGAGTCTCCCTATAGCACTTGCATCACAGGAAGTGAGAAAATAACCTTTACTGAAATAATTTCCTAAACTTATATGAAGTTTCTGTCACCTTCGGTTCACATCTTGAGAGAAAGATGGGAGAGCAATGGGCTCAACAGCCATGTTTTAGCTCTTTCAGAGTTCTCCTCCTTTCTTCAAGTCCCTACCCCAGCATAGGAAGAGTTTTATAGCTCCTCTCTGCACCACTGCCTTTTGAAGAAAACATCTTTTGTCTGTCATCAAGAAGTCTGGTTCTTATGCTAGAAACTGTATATATGAAAGCTATTTTCTATGCTATGAATTTATAAATTGAGTTTAAAAGTTCAAAATTTAGCCGTGGCTGGTGTGGCTCAGGGGACTGAACATTGGCCTACGAACCAAAGGGTCACTGGTTCGATTCCCCAGTCAGGGTACATGCTTGGATTGTGGGCCAGTTCCCCAGCAGAGGGCATGCAAGAGGCAACCACACATTGATATTTCTCTCCCTCTTTCTCCCTCCCTCCCCTTCTGTCTAAAAATAAATAAGTAAAATCTTAAAATAAAATAAAAGTTCAAAATTTACTTTTGTGTAAGTATTATTTGGGGGATGTGTTTATAGAATGAAATTATGTGTGAACTGTGTTGTAAGAATAATGGATCCACAGAAGCCAGTGGGAAAATTCCCAAACTTCTCTTGTTAACATTTATTGAATACTAATTGTTTATTGGGTGATAGGTTTTTTTTTTCAAGCAGTGCTATAGTTTACCTGTGTTTTACTTATTTGGTTGTAACAACAATCCTATGAGTAAGATTCTATTATTGTATAATTTTGAAGTGAGGTGACATAGATATAGAGGTATTAAATGTATTACTAAAACTTGCTTAATTAATAAGTGATGGAGGCAAAATTTGAACCCTTGTCAATATAACACCAAGTCCATGTGTGTTTGTATGTGTGTGTGTGAGGGACAGAGAGAGGGAGAGACAGAGAGACATAGACACTCAGGAAACCTTGCTTAAAATCAGAAAAAGTAGATTATAATACTAATCCCTGATAAGAGTTTTGTTCACATTGTTATACTAAGATGTACTGGGTGCATCAAATGGAAATATCTATCCAGTACTTTAGAGCAGAGTTTTCAGTGCCTTCATACTCATGATAATAATGAAATATTTGAGGGTAGTTTATTAAAAGCCCTTATTCTGAAGTTATCATGGATAGTACATTGAAAGTTTGGACACTTCAATGTGGTATGTTTTGTAAAGCCTGCTTTGCATGGTGAAGTATTAGTGGAGTTGTGGAGACAGAAATGGCAGAAGAAAAATGTGGTAACATATATAACCAGGGAGAGTTTCTGATAACTTCTGTTTACTGAGAATGAAGTTATATTTCTTTTGTTGATGTACATGAAGCTTTCCCTTTATTATTATGACCTTTCAAATATATTTTCCTTTCATGCACAAAGCTGATTTTTAATAATATATTTTCATATTCTAAGGGTTTTGGTAAGGGAACATTTTATAAATGTTTTGATATAAATAGTATCAGTAGCTTCCTAGGTTGAAGTCAGCATAAAATAATGTATTTTCACAGCAATATTTTCTTTAATTTATAGTTCAAACTTTATCCGCTTTCATAGAAAGTGTGAATAAAACATTCTTAAACTTTACACCAAACAAATATCTATATATCTATATATTTATCTATAAATCTGGATGAAAACATAATCACAAGTTATACAAATTACCCTGTTTATACATACGGGGCCCAATGATATGTACACACAACAAAAATAAATACAAACTGATAAAAGAAAAAAAGAAAACATTTTTCACCATCTCCATGAAATAATGTTTGGCATTGTTAAGAGCAGTTTTCTGGATTATAGCTGAGAAAACAAGCCTTCATATTATAAATAGAAACTGAGAAATTCAAAATTTACTCATTGTGATTTAATTTGCTTTCTTACTTTGGGGCATAATGCATTCAAGAGAATACCATTGTATTAGTCTCCTGGAGCTGCCATAACAAAGTACAATAAACGTAGTAGCTTAGAAGAACAAAAGTTTATTCTTTCATAGTTCTGGAGGCTAGAAGTATAAAATCAAATTATTGGCAGGGCCACGCTTTCTGTGAAGGCTCAGACAGAGGACCCTTCCTTGCCTCTTTCTGCCTTCTGGTGGTGGCCAGTAATCCTTGGCATTCCCTGCATCATAGACACACTTTTCCATCTCTGCCTCTGTGATTATGTGGTGTTATTTCCCATGTGTCTGTCTACGTCACTGTGTGAAAATTCCCCAATTCTTATAAAGACCCCAGTCACTAGATTAGGGCCCACTCTAATCCAGTATGATCTCATCTTAATGTGATTACATTTGCAATGGACCTATGTCCAGATAAAGTCACATTCACAGATAATAGGGTTTAAGACTTCAGTGTATTTTTTGGTGGACACCACACAATTTAATTCACAACTATAATGCTTTAATAGCTTTTTAAAAATCTAATAATTATTAAAAAGATGGTAGACCTAGACAATTGGGTTGAATATGCTACCTGAATAACAAATCTAGTTTAAATACATTTATGTCACCATTCATTAGAAATTCAAGTGTCTTCTTTTTATTGAAATTTTTAAGACAATTTTAGGTTAATATTTTCAATTTATTTTTAAAAATTAAATTATTAAAAATAATGCAGAGATGTCTCAGAGATAGTCTTTATGTAACTTACACTAGTAAACAATAGTAGAATATCACAACCAAGATGCTGACATTGATATAATCCACCAATGTCATTTGGTGGCTTCTCTGATCTTATTTGTACTCATGCGTGTGTCTATTTATTTCTATCTAATTTTATAACACGAGTCTTGTGTATTCACCATGGTCAATGTCTGGAGCAGTTCTATTATCACAAGGGGCCCTTGTGTTGCCTTTTTGTACTCAGACCTTCTGTTCCTCTCTCTAACTCATCACTCATGATACCTGGCAGTTATGAGAGAGTTCTCCATTTATAAAATATCATTATTTTAATAATTTATATAAATGAAATATATAGTATAGAACCTTTTGATATTACCTTTTTTGACCCGGCATACTTCTGGGCATATCTATCCAAGTGTTTGCCTGTTATTGATAGTTTTTTCTTTTTTTTTAATTGCTAAAAAGTATGTATGCATCAGTTTAATGTATCCAGCTCACTTATTTTTAATAATATAATTTTATTTTAATTATTGTTTAGATAGAAATAACTTTCCTGAGTTCCTTCTAGATATTTTTATTTTTCTTATTCTAAAGTTCTTAGGTCATCTGGTTTTAGTGCAAGAGTTTTGTACTGGTACTTTGAACTTCCTTGTGATGGGTTCGAGTGAGGACAATTTTAAGGCATAGACTGAGTGGATTAAATCATAGACTGCTAAACCATAGGCGATGGAGAACAAAGTTTTGGATGTTGTTCAGTTCCCTTCTCAGTCCCTATTCCCACTCTTCCAGTGAACTAAGTGTAAAGGTTACAATGTTAAATCTACTTTCCCCTTTAAAATGTGAGAGAGGGAGTATGTGTTACATACAAGAGGTTTATACTATTTGTTATAAATATGAGGAAAAGGTATATTAGTTAATATTATGTGAAAAATGACCTCATCAAATAAAAATTTTAAAAACGGTAGACATGTTAATCAGATTTTTCCCAAATACAAAAATGAAGAGTTTATATACAGAGTCATGGGAAAGTAAGTTTACCATTGTTAATATGGAAAATAAAACAATAATTAATAAATACAAGAATAAACTCTGTGTTTCACATACTCTCAACTGTAAACCTACTATTACCCCACACTAACTTACTATTAAACTACCAATATTTGTATTTGTAATTAAAAATGGGGTAATAGCCAAGATGTTTTGTCAAAACTGATTCTGAAGTACAATACTTGTTATATCTTGTTCATTTCTTTCTTTCACATTATTTGGCTTTGTATATAACCTTCTCTTTAGGGGCAGACAAAATGGAAAGTTTTAATTTATTGAGTTAATTCTGTGTCAGAAACTTTACCCACAGTTAGTTTTCACAAAAACTCTATAAGAAAGTAATTCTATGTTTATTTTTACAGATGTTATAATGCAAGTTCAGAACAGGTCTGGAATACAAATATAATTAAGTATATAGATTTTTAAAAAATTATATCTATCCAGATTAAAATTTAGTTCTTCTACTTCTATTAGAACATATACAAGTTATATAACTTCCCTTGAACTCTAATTCTCTCATCTATATCACTGGGCTAACAATCTTATCTATCAAATTTTTGATATATGTGTGTGTGTGTGTGTGTGTGTGTGTGTGTGTGTGTGTAAACTCAAGATATTGCCTGAGTGATCTCAGTTCTTGGAATTTTAAAAATCATGAATATTTTAATTAAATTTAGTTAATTAACAATATTTAAAAGATAAAACCTAGAAAATTTAAGTATAGGTCTACCTATATATCAGTTAGGCTGAGTTAGGTTTTGTTGCAATAACAACTCACTCAGTAGCTAGAAATAACAGGATTGTTTCCTACTATTGCTACATGTATATCTTGGGTCAGCATGTGCTTCCTGCTCACCTAAGTCACTTAGGAATATAGTTTGATGGTGCTTACAACATTTCGATTACTAGTCACTATACCAAAGAAAACATGATCTTAAGAAGTACTTATTATCTCTTAATATCATCTACAAATGATTCCTCACTTTTGTTCATATTTCATTGGTAAAAACAGATTACATGACTACATCTGAAATCAAGAAACAGAGAAGTGCTATCTTATCATGTACCCAGAATATAAAAAAGCACTTGTTGATAGTCTTAATACTCTTTTTTCATTATACTATAATAGCTCCACAAATTCTTTCTTTTATTCTCTTTTTCAGCCGACTTAAATAAAAAAAGATATGGAAAATTGCTAATTCCCATATTACACATTTTGTGGACTCTAAAAATGATGGGAAAGATAATTTTTTTAAAAGAATGAAATTATATTTTCCTTCCTCACCACAAATATATGTATATCTATATATTCATTCTTGAAACCAACATTGAGCCCCAAGTATGAGCCCCTAATAATCACTAGATCACCGAACATTCTCATGTTGTAAGTCAGTGCAGGGATATTCATTGTATCACTCAGGTAGAAAAGAGGAGACAAAAGTGCAATCCAGTTTTTAGTGAAACAGCTGGAAGAAAAACAAACAACAAAACCCCAAAATATAAAAACAAAAAGTGATTGTGCTTAACCAACCCAAATGATGTGAAATAAAAACAAATTTTTAAAAATTACTCACTGTTGACTAACCTGCTCAGTGTTTGAAAATGATATATCCTTGCCAGGCTATCTGACAATAAAAACATAGAGTTTCTAAGTGGACTCTTACTGAAAACTCTGCAACTGAGAACTAATAAGTGTGTTGGCAAAGTTGTCAGCTAAATTTATATATATATATCTCATATATATATATTCAGTGGAAAATAAATGAGTATAGATCTTGGAGATACATGAATATAATTTGGTATCACACATACTCATATATATCTCCTTTATCTCACACTTTTGAGGAACTTTTAAAAGTTGTTGCTTTAATTTGCCACTTTTTCTTGATAAACAGAGATAAAATGTGCCGATATAAAACAATTCATTTTTTATTTAAACATCTAACATGTGCCTAGCTATAAGAACTAGTGTAAGTATGTATATAAAACTCGAAATCTATCCAGAATACCAGGCTGCTCTTGATTACTGTATCTCAAAGGACTTAAACAGGAGATTTGAATGCCTTGATTGGCAAAGGTGTTGAACACGAGCTAAAGAAGATGAAGCACACGGAGCTGAGAGTAACGGAGAGGGTTTTCACTTGCTAGCCGAGTGCCTTAGATTCCAGCACATGCAATCACTAACAAATGCAAAAAGACCCTAAGGATGCAACTAAGACCATTCTCTACTGACCTTTTAGTCACAAGTGCTTATTCAGTGATTACTACTAGCTTTTCACTTTAGATACATTTTTAATCATAAAGCTTTATGAAATAGTAATATCCCAGGTGTAAGAAAGAACCTTACTTAGAGGAGATAAGCAACTTATTCAAGCTCTGAAGTGAGTAGTAATTTTAATTC
>PVJD01019322.1:0-12032 GCA_004026545.1 Mormoops blainvillei | reverse complement strand
GAAATAAGACTTGAATGAATAGATTTTGTGTTGGTGGAGGGGGACTGGAAGATGGTTAAGGAGGTCAGGTGGGAAATCCCTGTAACAATCCAAGTGACCTCTGATGGGCACCCAAACTAAGACAATGGCAATGAGGATAAAATGTGATGGACTAAAGAAATATTTAAGTGGCAGAATAAATGGTGTTTAGGTGACTCATTTGAAGAGGGGTGTGAATGAGGAGTAGGAATGGAGGACAATTTCCACAATTTCAATTCAGCAAGGAGGCTGGAAGAATAGGTTGAAAAGCAATCTTCAAATTGAGTGTTATCACAGTGACTTTGGTGAATGGGTCATTAATTCTTTTAAGGCTCTTTAAAATTAATTAAGGAAATAATTAAGATTGCTTAGATCAGTCATTACATTGATTTACTTTTAGAGTACACTTTTTTGGCAAATTTTGTCTTTTAAAAAAATGTTTGCTACATTTCTTTCCTGTTTGTACCACGGCTGAATTCAGTTATTAAAGCCCAGAAATCGTGTTTGTATAAATGGAGACGTGTACAGTTCTTTAAAGCACATTTCAGATGTTCTCCTCTGAGCTTACATAGCATTCTGGACATATCCTCCCATTTAATGTGTTGTAATTGTCATGGAGACAGGGTAAGTGGGACAAGGACCTTGTCTTGCTCCTTTCGGTATGCCTAATCCTTGAACCACAGTGGCCACTCAAGAAATGAATCTTGGCTGAATAAAAGTGGTGAAAATAAAAGCAGTAAGGTATCCCTAACAAATTCTATTTCAGGAGCGCTTTTCCCAGACTGGCCAGCAGAACTGAAAACTGATTCTGCACGAGAAACTATGGGGATGCTCCTATTGGCCCAGTGGCTGGGTCTCAGCACTAAACTTCCGGTTGTATGTTGGTGATCATTTCACCCCAAGGAGTCAGTTCCAGGCATGGGAAGTACATCTGAAGGTTTAACCCATCAGCAGGAGCTATGGAGGCAATATTTTTTCAACTCTAAGATTCTGACTCAAAAAATATATCGAAAGAACTACTGGCGCTCATATTTATCATTAAATTAGCCATGACAGCTGCAAAATGTTTTCACTTTAAGTTGAATCTCAAAAGCTTCATTTGCATTTTCTCTAACTCAAGGATATTGTTAGAAAAAGCCAGGATTGCTAATCTAAGGGTGGAGGGAGAGGGTATTTCATCTTTGGTTCTTCTGAGTTGAATTAAACATTTTAAATTAATCACCTCTGTCATTAGGAGATTTGTCCATATGTTCTTTATAAATTATAGTTGCTAGGAATTTATAATTTAAGGATTTACAAAGGTCAAGAATATGGAATTCCAACTAATACCTGAAATGACAGCCTCTAAGACAAGAGACCCTCATTCATATCTGTCCTCCCTCTTCCAGCACAATGTAGTCTAAGGGCTATTTCTGGGATGTAGACATTTCTAAACGCAGCAACACTGAAACTCAGTATGAGTTTTAACAACTTGCTTTTCGAATGGGGCATTGACAGTCTAAATTTAGGCCTGCTTAATGGAATGGCTTTGCTTTAAAAAACAGATTTTGTCACAGGCTTTAATAACCCATTTTCCTCGAAATTTATTTACCCTTACTCATTTGGAACAATGGAAAGTGAGAAGGGACAGGAAAGCACCAGAATTACTTAGTGGTGTCTTAATTTTAAATAATTACAACAAAAATGAAACTTCTGTTGCTTTCAATGGCAACATATATAAAAGCTGAAATATACATGAGTCATGAGTAATTAGGTATTCATCACACACAACACGTTTTCATGAGATATAATACTTACTTAGATATGCATGTCTGCCTCTCTCCTTGCTGGGGTTTCCCCTCTCACTTTCTAGCTGCTGTGATTGTTCCAGACTCGGACCTCTGTGGGTTTGATATTAACTGTAGGTTTCAATGAGTTTTAACTGCCTCACAAGAGACCAAATGAGATGTGCCCTCAAGCTAAAAGCCATAAAAGAATGGGAAGCTCACCCACTGCAATTTCCTTCTCCAAGACCAGACCCTCCTTCAGTTCCTGCCTCCTTCTAAATAACACTCCAGTGGTGTGAGGTGGGTGTCTTTTTTTTTAACATTTTGTCGAGCATTACAGTTATCTGTGGAGAACTGGTTCAATAGGAAGTACTAGGCCATTACGGAAAGTAGAAAACTCCTTCACTAAAAATTTTGATACCTTTTTTTTAAATTAAAATTTTTCCTGAATCCAAACAACTAGTTAAGAGTACTAAACAAAAGCCAAAGTCCATAGTCAGTTGTAAGCAGGGGGCAACTCATTTAAATTACTACTCAGGAAGTCTCAGTTTATTTTTTTTAAAAATATAAACTTAACATTTACCTGTTACTTAGAATATCTTAGAATGAATGAAGAGGGGGCTGGCACCGGAGGCTTTTTATGCCTGTCACACTCCCATTCCGTGCCATCGTGAGGACACTGACACAACAAAATCACATTAAACTGCAGCCACACACAAGCACACACGTCCAACTCCAAACATACTGAAGGGTGACACCACCTTTGTGAAATTTCTCAGGGACATGGAGGAGTGCTACACAGCACAACAGACAGAAAGGCTTTCCCTAAAATTACTTTTGAAGCGTCTTCCCCAGTCTTACTTGCTCAGGTAGCTATGCAAATTGCTCCTCTTCCCAGGTCTCCCTCTTCCAGTCCCATGCAGCCCCCTGTGCTAGTCCTGTTCTCTCTCTCTCTCTCTCTCTCTCTCTCTCTTTCTCGCAAAGCTCTTGACTGCTTCAAATGTGCAGCTCTATCCAGTTCTCTGCTCATCACAACAAAGGCAGAATAGTTGGACTGTTCAACTGCCGGATTATCTTCCCCACAGTGGGGTGGGACGTGTATGTGTGCGCGAATATGTAGCATGACTGTAAATACTTATAATGCAATAGTTTCTCCTAACATATGCATTCGTATACATGTGGAAATAACAGGAAGGAAAGGGATATGTTTCAGGATGGCAGAGTCTGAACTCACGATGGGCCAGGGCTTTATTTACACACATTATTTCTAATCCTCTCCCCTCTTCAGATGAGGAACTTCAGGCTCAGATCCAGTTAATTCTCTTGCAATCCCAGCACACAGGCTCTGGGATAGCTCTAACATATCAATGTAAAATGCAATAGAAAACATGAAAGATATGTCTGAGAGTCTTGGGGGAAGAAGGGAGTAGAGGCTGGATTGTCTTGTGCTCAGGAGGGAAGATTTGAGAGCTGAGGTGGTTGGGGGAAAATGTTTAAAAGCAAGAGCCATGCTAGATGGGGCAGGAGCTCTCCCAGACAGAAGGGGGTCTCAGGCTCATCGTGTTCTCTTCTTTCCCCTTGCTCTCCACATGGTGGTCACACGACCTCCTCTCTGCTCCTCAAACATTCCCAGCTCATTTTGAAACACAGAGACACTGAATGATGACTTCGTTAATTTATTTACTGAAGCTAATTAAAAGAGATATTGGGTTGGCCAAAAAGTCTGTTTATGCAGCAAGGCGGCAGCTGGAGGACGGGGCAGGCGAGATGGCAGCTGGCAGTCCCACGTTTGTGTGCAGATAAACCAGGAGGAACAGCAGGGGAGTGAGACAGACCACGTACCCAGGTTTCCAGAGAGGGAAAAGAAAGCCTCAAAACCTCTGGCTGTAAAAACCTGTGGCAGTCGTGGCGGTGGCAGAAACTCTCAGCCTCACAGGAGCATTCATTGGAGAGATCCACAGGGTCCTAGAGTGTACACAAACCCACCCATCCTGGAATCAGCACCAGATTTTTGCTTGTGGGTAGTGGAAGAAGTGACTGAAAGCCAACTGAGAGCCAAGCAAGGGGCACTGTTTCCTCTCTGAACCCCTCCCCTACATACAGAGCCACAAAGCAGCCGAGGTGAATTGCCCCGCCCTGGTGAATACCTAAGGTTCTGCCCCTTACAAGTAACAGGTGTACCTAGGCAAAGAAATATGACCCAAATGAAAGAACATATCAAGGCTCCAAAAATAGAGCTAAGCAATGAAGAGATAGCCAACCTATCTGATGCAGAGTTCAAAACACTGGTAATCTGGATGGTCACAGAAATGGTTGAGTACGGTCAAAAAGTAGAGGAAAAAGTGAAGCCTATGCAAAGTGAAATAAAGAAAAATACACAGGGAACCTACAGTGAAGGGAAGGAAACTGGGACTCAAATCAACGCTGTGGAACAGAAGGAGGAAATGAACAGGCAACCGGAACAGAATGAAGAAACAAGAATTCAAAAAAAATGAGGAGAGGCTGAGGAACCTCTGGAACGACTTTAAACATTCCAACACCCGAACCATACGGGTGCCAGAAGGAGACAAGGAAGAGCAAGAAATTGAAAACTTATTTGAAAAAATAATGAGGGATAATTTCCCCAATCTGGCAAAGGAAAGAGACTTCCAGGAAGTCCAGGAAGCTCAGAGAGTCCCAAAGTGGTTGGACCCAAGGAAGCACACACCGAGGCACACCATCATTACATTACCCAAGATTAAAGATAAGGAGAGAATCTTAAATGCAGCAAGAGAAAAGGAGACAGTTACCTACAAAGGAGTTCCCAGAAGACCATCAGCTGATTTCTCAAAAGAAGCCTTACAGGCAAGAAAGGGCTAGAAAGAAGTATTCAGTCATGAAAGGCAAGGACCTACATCCAAGATCACTTTATCCAGCAAAGCCACCATTTAGAATGGAAGGGCAGATAAAGTGCTTCCCAAGTAAGGTAAAGCTAAAGGAGTTCATTATCACCTAGCCCTTATTATATGAAATGTTAAAGGGACTTATCTAAGAAAAAGAAGATCAAAACTACCAACAGTAAAATGACAACAAACTCACAACTATGAACAACTGACCTTAAAAAAACAAAAACAAAAACTAAGCAAACAGCTAGAGCAGGAACAGAATCACAGAAATGGAGACCACATGGAGGGTTATCAGTGGGGAGGGGGAGGATGAAGAATGAGGGAAAAGGTACAGGGAATAAGAAGCATAAATAGCTCATACAAAATAGAGGGAGGTTAAGAATAGTATAGGAAATGGAGAAGCCAAAGAATTTAGATGTACGACCCATGGACATGAACTAAGGTGGGGAGGAGAAATCCTGGTGGAAGGGTGGTGCAGGGCGGAGGGGAATAAAGAGGAGAAAATAAATGGGACAACTATAATAGCATAATCAATAAAATATACTTTTAAAAAAAGTCCATGTAGCTTTTTCCATAAAATAAGACATATTTTCATCAATAACTTTATTGATTTGGATATTTTGAGTATGTCAGCCATCTCCCGCTATTGGCTTTTAGTGGGTAGAGGCCAAGGGTGGTGCTAAACATCTTCCAAAGTGTAAGAGAGCTCCACAGCAAGGACTTATTTGGCCAAAAGGTCAGTAGCACCAAGAGACTTTGCAAACCACTTTTTACATGTTCGATCAGTCATAGCAACTTCTCCATACACTGCACAAATTTTTTTTCTTGCATTTCAGTTGCATTTTTACCTTTCTTGAAATAATAAAATGTTCTGTATTTTCTTCCATCTAATACTAAAATGGCTGCACAAAAATTCACCAATTTTGATAAGCTTTTGAAAAATGCCCGCTGATATGATAGGTGTCACAATACAATCTAACAAAATTGTTTCAAATGAAGTTAAAGACATCTAAGTACTACTACGGAAAAAACTAAATGAACTTTTTGGCCAACCCAATACTATGGAAGTCTTTGAAACACTGGATGACACCAATTCAAACAGTAAAGTACTTCTCTTGTTTCACTTATAGGTTAAAAAGTACAAACTTTTAAATTTCCACTTTGTCAGTTTGGGGTACATTGGCCTGGGAAGGGAAAAAAGTTCTCTCCCATATCTGCAGAATTGACTGCTTTTAAAGTTATCACTTGAGTTGAATTTAAAGACTACTGGTACTTAAGTGACTTCTGTTTCACTGTATGGTGCCTTTAAAATGTCAATTTCCTGGTATAAAGTCCTGAATGATTCATTTTTTGCAAACACTGCACAGGGATGGCTGCTGGATATTTACCTTGGATCGGAGAGTGTATGTGAATAATAGCAGCTAAGAAATACACTATTGGTAGGTTACAAAAAACCATGCCTGGCTACAAAAATTTCCATTTATTCTTGTTCCAAACTCCATATATTTAGGAGCTATCATCTCAATATCATGCTGATAACCTTGAGTTAGGCAAAAATCGACAGTTAAAACTATCTTCCTATAGAATTTAGGTGTTGTTTAAAAAAAAATTCATGTGAAATTTAAAATGTAGATTTTAAAATGATGGTTTTATGATACCTGGTTTTAAGGTGGTTTCAAGGAATAGGAAGGCATGAAAAACAAAAAGAAGAATGAAAAAATGATGAAAGAAGATGGAGAAGGAGGCAAGAGAATGAGTAGGTTGAATTGCTGACAGGGATTGAGAAAGGCAAAGGGAGGAGAAACTTCGCCACCAGGGAGAAAGCAGGGCGGCACCACGTGCCTGATAGAGTGCACAGAGTCCTGGAAAAGTTTGAGTCCTGATAAGTTCAATTTTCTTGTTACTAAGGCAGAGTCAGCTGGGATACATGAAAATTAAGAGAGTGGCCCTGGCCGGGTAGTCCAGCTGGTTAGAGTGTTGTCCCAATACACCAAGTTTGCAGGTTCGATCCCCAGTCAGGGCACGTACAGCAATCAACCAATGAATGCATACATAAGTGGAACAAAAAAAAGATGTTTCTTTCTCTCTCAAAAATCAATAAATTTTAAAAAAGAAGAGAAAATTAAGAGATAGCTCAAACCCTACCACATTTCAAACACTTCTAGTACTAAAAAGCTTTTCCCCTAGCCGTTAGCAAGAGCTAACAAGTGGCCAAGCTGAGGATTTTTAAATAGCTCTCCTTGGGCTTAATTCTCCCACGGGGGTGGGGGGTGGGGGGTGCTAGAAAGGGGGAGTGGGGAGGGAGGGGAAAGTAAGCTAATGCTGACTGAGTGAGAGCTGTGTGTCAGGCACTGCATTAAGCATTTCGCATGTGTTCTTTAATCTTCACAGCAATTTATGAAACAGCTACTGTGATAACAGTTTTCCCATCTGTATTTGAACTCCTTTAACAGATGGGAAAACTAAGCACAGAGAAGGTACGTAACTTGCTTATTATCACACAGTAATAATGGGCCTGGGAATTGGATCCGGGCAGTTTAACTACAAACTCTGAATACATAATCACTGTACCATGTGGCATTTCCAAAATAACCAATAATAACTGAGTTGACAGGATAAAAGGGACTGAAGGTGCACTGGGCCGTAACACCTGGCTGCTGGCTGGAGATTTGCTAGGACGTCGCGGTAGAAGTCCTGAGTCCTCTTTGTTGTTAGTCTCTGACGGCACCATTATTTTTAAGTATGGGGAAAAACCTGAAGCTACCCTTTATTCTAAATTCAAATATAAATAAGTTAAAGAGTTAAAAATGTTTGAGTTTTTGATACATTTACTTCAATGTAATAAAATCTCTACCAAACGTCAAATACTCCTTGAGAACAACATTGCAGTAATTTGGTGATAGCATCAGGGAGCAATTTTGAGCCTAACTTCTAAAGCAGTTTCCAGAAAGAGGGCGCAGTTTTTTTCAAAGTATGTGTAACACCCCACCCCCATACTTTCTATATACACAGAAGATATCGTCAAGCCATGTACCCATTTTTTTCAGGCTCTATTTATATGCAACCAGTTCTAAGAATTCTCAGAAAAGGACAGGCCTGACACTGTCCCTCCACGAACATGCTTCAGAGCAGGAGTCATACATTTTTCAGGCATGACCCACTTAAAGCGTTCGGACTCTGTAATGAGTCACTGGCATATTTTCTAAAGACCTTCAAGAGTTACAAATGGGATGAAATGAAAATAACCAGAAGTTCAGGGTCAGCCACCTGAGTCCCTCTTTCCTATTTGCCATCTGTCCACAAATCATTTGGTTCAAATCATATTTTTATGAATAAAATAATAGAACTTGGGGACCTCCTCTTGGGACACGTCTTTTCCTCCCCATACTGGCTCAGACCAGCAGCAAGCAGGGTGAGGGCTCGATCCATTAGCCAGCACGCAAAACCACAGGGAAAGGACCGACAGCCTCACGGACTGGGGCACCACAGGCACTGAGCTAACTTCAGTGCCTGTGGGGATGACTCAGAAAGGAAGGCCTTGCAAAGCCCCTCACAAGGCTCCTGACACCCGCAGCAATGACTGCAAGTTCCTTACCTCCTGCCTTCCCCTCAGTCCACCTAGTGCCATTTACTCACTGTCCATGGGAGTCCCTTTTCACAATTAGGGACTTTCCGTCCCTCTCCTAAATCAGTCCCAAGGCTTTTCTAACTTTCCACCCAGCACTATTACTATTTTATTTCCTACTAGACTGTAAGCTTCCTTTCAGTAGGGACAACATCCAGTTCCCCTTTCTGAACCTCATGGAGCCTTGCGGTAGACGCTCGACACGCACTGAGCACATGCTGCGTACTGAGACTGGAGCCCGCCTCTGAAAACTGAGAAGTCAGGGGCAGCTCAGTGGAAACCATCCGGTAGGATGGGCACCATAGGAGCCTCATAATGTTCGCTCCGGGACAACACTGGAGTGGTCGGATTATTCCACACATGCTGATGGTGTTTTCTGCAAGTCTGCTTTGTGTACTCACCGGTGTCCCAAAGGTGAAGCAGTCTGATTAGGCGAGGACTGCTTAAACACACATTAATCATGCATTAGGAGTCCTAAATTGAAAAGCGCAATACACAGGAAAGTACCTTGGACACAAGGCATCCATTACAGACAGAAGCGATCTCCCACGTCCTGCTGTGTACATATTTGGAGAGTACGTGCACCTCAGGGAGCCCTGCTTATTTGACAAAAAAGGATGAAAGAAGCAAAGAACACATTTGCATGCGACCTGAAGACTCTGTGGCTCAGGGAGTGGAAGGCACTTGTCAGGCAGCCAGGTGTTTTGGAACACATGTTGTTCATCATGAGGGATGAGCTGCTCAACACGAGGATGCCTCCGTTTCTGTGGCTGCATCCTTCTTCCTCTCGGGGTACAGGAGGGCTGGGAGGTTCTTCTACTGCAGGTTCTGACTACAAACACAGGCCCACTGCTCAGGGGACTCAGCTTTCCCAGCTAAGGGACCAGCAGTTGGTCCAACCTCTGAAGAAGCCTATTCAGGTCTCTGGTCTAGAGGCCCGTGTGTTTGACATGCTTCTGCAGAACGAGGAGTTTGGAGGGGCAAGGGGGAAGGACGATGTGAACAGTGAGGGACATCTGCCTCCTTGAATGAGACCCTAAACCCACTTCTGTTCTCCTCAAGGAAAAGGGGAGCAGTTCCTAGTCTGAAGAGGAAACTGGCATCACTCTTTAAAACACGCATTCACACAGATGCACACCCGTGCTCAATCTACGCTGGAGTCGAAGCTGACGACAGGGCCCTGGCCGGACGGCTCGGTTGGCTGGAGTCTTGTCCCACAGACCAAACTGTTGTGTGTTCAATCCCTGGTCAGGGCACATACCTAGGTTGCGGGTTGGATCCCCAGTCAGGGAATGTGCAGTAGTCAACCTATCAATATTTCTCTCTCTCTCCCCCTGCCTCACTTCCCCTCTCCCTAAAATTAATATACACATCCTTGGGTGTGGATTTTTTTTTTAAAACCTGATGACAGGTCCCTGGAGGTCATACACACACACACACACACACACATCCCTACCTAATCCCTGCCTAATGTGGGCAAGCTCACATTAAGAGAGGCATCAACTGAGCCTCTTAACCTCAGTTTCACCGAGGGCTCCTAAATGACATGGGCAGAGGCCACGCACTCCCATTCAGTGGATCTGAGCCTCAAGAGTGAGCTCAGCTTGGGACCTGGCATCCTGAGATGACGAAGAGATCTTGAACAATAAGGCACAGCTGGGACATCCTTACCAGCAACAGCAATCTTAAGATTCTCAAGTGGCTTTTTCCAGCTGCCTTGCTCAGCTGTTTTAATAACCAGAGATGGAAGCGGGGCGTTTAACAGAATGAATGCTCTCCTTGCCATCTTTTTGGCACTTTGATTGTGGGCAAAGTGAGACTGACTGTGAACAACGGGATATATAATCTTCCATATAATGCCCTTCATGTGAACAGAGGTTGATTAATCTTGGTTTCTTGCTTTGAACATGGAATGAGACCAGATAAAATTTAGGTGCAGTCTGGAAATCTACAGTGGAAAAGCACTTTAAAAATGTTAGCATTATGATTACATATATAAGAATATGTAAGAAAAAAGGATTAGAAGAAAATAAGACCGCAAATATTAGTGTATTAAGGTGCTGAAGTGAAGAGGGCTTTTCTCATATTTTCTAAGTGTTCTGTGATATGATTTTTTATAATAAAAATAGATATATGTTTTTAATCCTCAACTGCAGATATAACCATTGATTCTAGGGAGAGAGAGGGAGATGACAGAGAAAGAGAGAAACATTGATGTGAGAGAGAAACATCAATCGGTTGCCTCCTGTATGCACCACAACTGGTGATTGAACCTATAACCTAGGTATGTGCCCTGACCAGGAATCGAACCTGTGACCTTACCGTTTATGAGACAATGTTCCAACCAACTCAGTCACAGTTGCCAGGGCTATAATAAAATATTTAAAAATAAAATAATTCCTGGTGCTCTCAGATTTCAACTATTAAACAGTCTGTGCTCTGGATAAATAAACACAAGTTACTGAGTTTTCCACAACCAGGTGTCAAAATGGGTGTGAAAGCACCTTAGATACTTCTAAGTATATTAGATATTATTGCCCTCAGTGCTTTTGGGAATTAGGTTACAATCTATTTAGAATGGCTTTGTTTGTTGTGGTGAGAGATATTCAGTAGGGTTGAAAGGATAATTCACATGCCACCAACCAAAAATACATGATACTAAAAAAGGGCTTTCCAACTATTTCTTTGAAAATAAAGTGAACAATAACCCCTGACAAATTCTATCTTCACCTGTATTGGGTGAAGGCTGAAGGGGGATATTCATCTAGCCTGAATGTGTAGATGCCTGTGTGGGGGGTGGTGTGGGGGGTGGGTTTCAGAGTTGCCATGTGGTCCACCTGCCATAGTGTGTCCCATCTATTCTGGCCAAATGTCTCTCCCAGGAGGAATAAGATCAAACAACAATCTGTTCGGCACAGCAAGTAACTTCCTCATGGGGTGGGAAATCTGGAGCTGCCCCATACGGACTCTTTGTCATGCCCCACATGAGCAAATGCTGCACTAAATATACATTCCAAATACATTTTACCAGGAAGCCACAGCAACACCAGCATTTATGCTCAGACAAATGCTCTATTATATGGATTATAGTCAACTGGAATAAAATGAATATTCTCCACCACAAATGAGTTGTTCTTTATACAGTTTTTAATGAGATTCCGCCCAGTGTCACAGCAGTACTTACGTAATTACTCTATATAACTCCAATAACACCTCAGCAGACTGTGTCTCTCGGTGCACTGGTGCATTTGCGATGGTCTGGGAGCGTGGCCATCACGCAGAGGGAATGCTTGGGTGACCAAGGCCTCCCCACTGCAGAACGGCTTTCACGGACGAGGACTACACTTGCCTAAAATTTCTCAAGAAAACGTTCTGTGAAAAGAAAGGGAGCCTGCAGCTTCTCAGCTCGGCCCTCTTTAGTCAGGCGGTGAAGGGGGTATGTGTGGCCAGTGTGCGGCTTCACCCACAGACAGTGGCTCTGCTAAAACCCTGGGACGGTCCATCAGGGAAGGGTAATGAGTGGGAGAAGAGGGGGATGGAGTAAAAAAATAGTTGGTTCGTTTCCTTGAGGAAAACTGTAGGTCAGCAGAAAGCCGAGTGAAGAAAAAAAAAGTGCTGCTAAGAAAATGGTTGAAGCTCGTCTTGGGAGGTAACCTAAATTAGGAAACAAGGCTCTGATCCCTGCCTGCTAAGGAACCCCAGCAGCCAGGGGCTGGGCCTTGAAAAGTTCCACTGAGG
>PVJD01019321.1:0-12036 GCA_004026545.1 Mormoops blainvillei | reverse complement strand
CGCATAGTGTGACTGTCAGGAGCCCTGGCTGGATTCCAGGTCCGTGCTCACATGTACCACTTTACTGGGAAACTTATGAACATCCTGGACCTTCATTAGAGACTCCCATTGAGAACCTCGACTTAGGATTACCCGCTGGTGGTTCCTACCCCAGTAATAACCTGGGGGCTGCTAAGTGGGAATTACTATGCTAATAAGATCTTGAAGAGTCTTACCTGTTCTTCCCAGAGACTTCACCTCTGAGTGTAAAAAAGTCTCCATGTCTGCTTTAGGTGTATGTGTGTTTTTCCTTCAGCCTAGACATCCACACCAACTGTCATGGGTCGCTCTGCTTCCATATGATGTCTCCTATCGTTGGTACTGGGACATGATGCCCAGTCAATGACTGTCATCGCTGGTGATCTGTGTCCTCGGGAATTGTGTCCACACACCTCTGGTGCCCACTGTGGAGCCTGCACACCTCGTGCTGCTGGCCGGCTTGGACCCTGAGGTGTGTGGGGCGGGGCTGCACGTCTGGGTACACCAGAGCCTCTGGCTGGATTCAGCTGACATGGGTCAGAAGGCTTGATGGTGCATTGGAATTGGCACAAGAGTTTCCAAAGTAGACTCTGCCTTTTGTCCACATGAGGGTATTTTCTTCCTTTCCAAGAGGCGTTTCTCGCTCCTAGATTTCAGAGGCGAGTACATGATTAGATATCCAGAGAGGTTCCCTGAAGGAAAGAGTTACAGGAAGAGAAAACCAGCACAAATGTCCAACTGCACCTGCTCCTTTGATGGCCCTTGTGTTCAAGGAAGCTGAGCGCCCTCCAGTGGTCACAGCCTTGGTCACGTCTGTGACTTCACTTCCGGTGACGTCTGGGCCTGAGCCCTCTCCACTGACCCCCACTACTCCCGGGACCCTAATCCAAGGCAGATGTCCCTTTCTCAGTGAGCTTGTAGGACCCCTTCCCTGTAATGATGGCATGAGTGGGTGTCTGTGTGTAGTGTTACCCACCCTCCATGGCTGTGTACCCCTGTGCACTCAGAGTCCTCAGAACAAGGGAGAAGCTTGTCTGTCAGCTGTGACGTGGCCCTAGGTCAGCAGAGGTGAGTCAGGGTGTCCTAGAAACGTCACAGACACCTGCTGCTAAAGCCTGCATTGGACCCATGTTCATTGTCATAGATCCACACAATCCCTATTCTGCCCCTTCTGTTACCAGGGTCCTGAGGCAATCTCAGGGACTTATATAAATGGACATCACAATGTGAGAGTTAGATGGTTAGGTGTAGCTGTCACTGATGCAGCTGACCCTGTGGTCAGACTTGGCATCCATCAGTGCCCCCTAGGCTCACTCTGGGTCCCTCAGGACTGCTCCACACTGTGGGAGAAGTTTAATGTGAGTGTCTGTTGGTTGGGAAGACCCTGACCCAGAGCAACCATGGGCTGTGGACCTCGATTAACTGGCCCCCACCAGGAATGTGAAAGATGCACGTTTCCTTCCTCTAGCTGAGCGCCATTAGTGAGAGGAAGAGGCCCCTTCCCGGTCTGACTGACTCTCCCTGGGACCCTCAGCTGGGAGCTGCAACCTTGCCAGTGGGACGAACAGAGCGAAAAGCCCCCATCTGCCCAGAGACTTTTGGCTCTACAGCTGGTCCAGAGCTGAGATGACTCCCATGGATGATTCAATTGATCCTTAAATGTGCCAAGTATGGGTGAACCCCTTTCTGAGAACAAGGACTGCGAACACATTTCAGGTTTTGACTGTTGACATTGAAAGACGCATGGCAAAAGTTGACTCCACAGCCATGTTGGGGACATTGTCCTGCTTTCCACCCTGTGCCAGTCCATGTACTGTAGCCCCTGGTTCACTGCAGGGTGCCCTGTGTGAGTGGCATGGGAACCACCATAAGAGGAGTGGTGTCTGCACCATGGACTTAGGATGTACAGTGTCTTCTGGAAAATACTGCCATGAGCCCTCTGGTCCAAACACACGTGGGGCCAAGTCGAGAGCCTGGGATCCACCCTCCACAGCTCTGCTGCCCTGTCTGGTCCTGGGGTTCTAAATGCATGAGGTGACTGTGCCCCATGCTCCTGTTCTTATTCTTACCCCTCAATGACTACCAGGTTCACTGGCCCTTGGAGACCTCACCTAAGATATCAAGTCAGGGAGTCAGACATCAGCACCTTGGAAACTTGTCATAACAAAGGTCGTCCAATGGCAGTGTCACACCCGTGTGTAAATAGGATCCATTCTGTAAGGAGCAATCCCTACCTCTCCGTCATGGGCTAGGTCTGAAGTGATTGACTCACCGCAATGATGGATGGGTGATCCACAGGATGGGGTCACAGTGACAGGGTGTTCGGTTTCCACTCCCTTGTCAACTCTGGTGACCAGAGAGAGGAAGTCCTGAGATGAACAGAGTGGGCCCTAGGAACACCAGAGCTGTATAGCAAGGACCAGTTCAGATCCCTGAACTCTGATCTCCTCTGACCTTTGACCTAGCAGAACAGCCTTCCTTTACTAAGGGCTGCAGACTCACTCAAATATTACAGAAATTGGAAAGGACTTTAAAGTGTTAATTATTTCAGAATATTACCAGGGTTAGCCTGAAAGTACATTAGTGCTTTTCCTTAAGATGATTCCAGTAATGTTTAGTTGTCTTTAACTTCATTCAAAATAATTTTGTAAGATTGTGTGATGACAGCTGTCATGCCATCATGTCTTTAAATAATTCATCAAAATCAGTGAATTTTTGTGTAGCCTTTTAAATATTGAAGATGGAAGATAATAAGCAACATTTTTGGGGCCTATTATGCTTTATTATTTCAAGAAAGGTAAAAATGCAATCGAAATACAAGAAAAGATTTGTGCAGTGTATGGAGAAGGTGCTGTGTGTGATTGAATGTGTCCAAAGTGGTTTGTGAAGTTTTTTTGCTGGAGATTGGTCACTGGATGATGTCTCACACGTGTGGGCAGAACAGTCAATGAGGACAGTGATCAAGCTGATACATTGAGAATGCCCAATGTTATACCACATGGGAGATACCTGATATACTCAAGATATCCAAATAAAGATTTGAAAATTATTTGCACCATCTTGGTTTTATTCATTGCTTTCAGGTTTGGGTTCTAAATGAGTTAAGCCAAAAAAAAAAAAGTTAGGAAAAGGAAAAAAGAGAAAGAAAAGAAAGAAACCAAACCTTGACTATTTTCACATGGATTTCTCTACTTAAACATAACAAAAATGTTCTGTGTTGAAAACAAATTGTGATGGGCAATGAAAAGGGCATGCTGTGCAGTCATGTGGACTGAAGAGATTAAGGGGCAAAGGAAATGGACCACCACCAACCACACCAAAGTCTGGTCATCAAACAAACAATGTCATGTTCTGTATAAGGTGGGATTGGAAGGGAGTTCTCTATTATGAGCTTTTCTGGGACACCTAACAGCTAATTCCAACACTTACTGCTCCCAATTAAATCAACTGAAGGTATCACTTGATTAAGTGTCTGGAATTAGTCAACAGGAAATACAGATTCTTCACCCACTGTTAATACACAGTCATCTGCTGAGTCAACCCATGGGCTCGTCCATCACAGTGCTCTGCAGAAATCAGACAAATCAGTCACTCTGAACTAAGGTGCGTGATCTGTTACAGGTGCCCTAGAGTCAGCAGCTTGATGGGCTCACACGTGACATAGGCATGACCTGCACCAGGACTTAGGGCACATGCCATTGTAACTGATACCATAACAACCCTGATGGGAGAGTAAAGCCCAGAACGCACACTTGGAGAATATACATTCCAATTCTATATATTTGGTAAAGGACTAGCACCAGGGACACACAATAAATCTGTAGAAAGAGAAGAAAACAAACACCTAAACTAAACCTCAGCCAGTCATTGGTTCAGACACCTGCTCAGATGAACCCGCCACTTGAGAAGTAGCATGTTGTTTCCCCCATTGCATGAAAGCAGAAGCCCCGCATGTCCAGCATTCCCGCGTCCAGTGCTCTTGCCCAGTAGAATACTACCCGGGTCTGGAAGGAGAATCCCCTTGTGCCTGCTTCTTTCCCGACCATGGTCCAGGAAGGATTGCCACCTGAATACCCCTCGGGGGATGAATGAATGAAGTGTGTGCTGCACTTAAAATGGAAACTGACTACTCAGCCTGAAAACAGAAAGGGCACTGCCATAAGCCACAATGTGGGTGACACTGCAGGATGTTGGGCAATGGGCATTAGGCCCTCAGGAAGGACCATCCCAGGGAGATCCCACCTAGGTGAGTTTTCTCAGTCAGTGGAGCTTATGGACACAGGTAGCAGGATGGAGGTGGCAGCATGGGAGGAGGAACTTGGGAAGTGGGAGTCCCTGGCTGGAAGTTTCCACCATGAGTAGGAAACAGGGATGAGTGTCTGCTATAGAGCTCAGACCTGGAATGAGTGAGTCAAGTTCTGTTGTACACTCAGCATTTGTGGTGGACACATCACATGTGAATGATTCTTACTGTGAGAAGATGACAGGAGATGGGCCATGTTAAAACAGCACAGACAGCCATTCCAGACAAACCACCTGGCATGTCTTCCTTGTCTAACCTGTGATACATTTGGACTCAGCACTTTCACCTTTGCACTGGGCCCCTAACACTGCATTTCACACAACGGTTTGCAATGCTCACAGGGAAGAGACATCCTTAGTACTAGACTGAAAATTGCAGACAACCTCCAGAATTCTCATTATGATATGCAGCTAAAACTAACTTAGTTTGTTTTCAGTGACAGAACTTCCTCCTCTCTAGTCCTGGATCTGCATCCCTCCCTTTCTCACAAACATCCCTTGCCCTCACCCTCACCAGTGCAGTGTTAGGGGCTTCTCCCTGAATCCGTGCTTCCCAAAGAGCTTTTCTTTGTCATCTCAGATAAACACTGGTTTCGCTCAGTGTCTTCTTTTATTTTTGCAGCATTGTTACAATAAGTAACGGGGACCCTGTTATAAGGTACTTCACGGATGTACCTTCAGGACTTCGTGCTGAGTGAAGAGACACAGGCAAAGCCAGGCAAACACTAAAGGCTCCTTTGAGGTCGGAACCCTCAGACAGTCCAGATGCAGAAAAAGAGGGCAGCATGGTGGTTGACTGGAGCTGGTGGAAAGGGCACTGGGAGCTGTCTTCCAGGGAAGAAGCACCCTGTCCTGCACGTGGTGAGGTTCCAGAGGCTGGATGACCATCGCTGCCCCTGGGGTTAACAAGTGGCACATGCATTTGGTTTGTGTCAAGGATGGATCTCACGAGGAGCTCTCACCACAGCACAGAAAGGGCAACCAGGGCTTCAACTCCAGTGTGAGAGCATGAAGAGCTACAAGGGCTACAGACCTAGTCAGTGTGCAGAAAGTGTTTTAAAAGTCTTTACTGTGACTGGAGAGGGTCCTATTGGAGCACCAACAATGAGGAAGCCTTCACTCCAGAAAAGAAGCCAACAGTGGAATTGCTAGACAACATAAATGAAGCACACCCTCCCTTCCCCATCTAAGTGCAGCAAATGCATTCAAGGCAGGTGTGTTCAAGAGCACAGACTCTGTGCTGCCAGCACCTGGTCCCAGGTTCACTGTCCAGAGGGAAAGGTTCAGTGTCCCTCATTCAGCTCAAAGCTGCTGGCTGCTTAGTTGGAGACCCACTCAGCTGCCACCAAAAACCCAGGGCTCACTCTGTCCAATTGACCACACTCCTGTGATATAGGCCTGTCCTGGGCACAGCACCCCTGGCCCTGGGGTCCCTGACTGCCCCACCCTGACTTTCCTGGCAGGGTTCACCCCCCAGGACAGGTGGGTCATGGAGATGGGAGTTGCCACATAATCAGGTCTGAGCAATTAGCCCGTTTTTGAGTGTGGAGTGCAGGGTTCTTTGTCCCCATCAGCAGGTGAATAAGGTGCATCGGAGTTTTAACTGGAAAAAGGCTGGGAATCAGTCATCAGAAGGGGTTCCAGATCTGTTGCCATGGAGGTGATGTCATTTGCAGCAGGTCTGTGGAGATGCTGGAGGCCTGAGGGTGGTGAAGGGCAATTGCAAGAGGTTTGGGATCGGTAGAGTGTCAGCTGCCATCGGATCTTGTACCTGTGGGAGAGCCAAAGACAGAGCCACCTGAAGGGGACAGCTCCTGTCAGGACAACATCAGACCTGGTCATGGATACCGTGCATGCACAGCAGCCTGGAGGGGTTTTCTTCCGTGTGCGGAATCGTCCACTCCTCAGGGTCCTGCTGAGAGCGAGAGAGCCCTCAGTCTGCAAAGAGTGCAGCTTCCCACCTGGGAACAGGGAGAAAGAGGCAGAAAGCTCCTCCTCCCCCCACTGTCCTCGTAAGGTGCCCCCCGTGGGCATCAGTACCCACTCCTTTGTGGTCCCTGAGCCTGGACCCTTCCATGCTCAGTGATCACTGATGCTCAGTTGCCTTGTTTTATATACTTGCTGACCATTATCTTCAAAGCAGAGTAGAGTCAATTTTGGAACTACACCAGTTTGCTTATTTTAAAATTAGACGTTTGGAACGCTTGTAGCTTCTACAGGCACAAAGAAAGGGGATATAAATATGGGCTTATGTTTTAGTAGGAACACAGAATTTGGTCTGAATCAAACACTCCTCAGTCACGTTTTAAGAATAATTTCGTAAGAAACGGTGCTGCACTTGTTAAGAAAGAAAACACAATAGGGACTTGGTGAATAATGGGTCCTTGGTCTCTAGTGATATTTTATCTGCAAAGTATTTTACTTCCTTGTTTATCGTCTGCAGTGAAAATGTCAGAAATCAGGCTCACAGAGAAGAAGGCAGTGTCCCTGGATGCAGCTGGGCTTCTCGGAGGAAATCCCTGCTCCCAAGGGGAAGTGCCTTCCTTTGCCACCTGGCCCACACCTGCCCCAGGGGCTGTCCTCTGTCTTTGATGAGGTGATCGAGCCCCCTACTGTTCTGAGCAACCCCTGCAGCCCAGCCCTCCTGTCTCCTGCAGGAGGTTTGTGTCAGGGCTCACACTGACTTCCCCTCACTGTGTGTCTCGCACAGTAATACACAGCCGTGTCCTCAGCCCTCAGGCTGCTCAGCTCCATGTAGGCTGTGTTCGTGGATGTATCTGCAGTCAGGGTGACTCTACCCTGGAACTTCTGTGCATACTTTGTTTCACTATCTTCTGGGTCAATTCGTCCCATCCACTCAAGCCCTTGTCTTGGGACCTGTCGCACCCAGTGCATATAGTAGCTGGTGAAGGTGTATCCAGAAGCCTTGCAGGAGACCTTCACGGAGGTCCCAGGCTTCCTCACCTCAGCCCCCGACTGCACCAGCTGCACCTCGGCGTGGACACCTGTGGAGAGCAGATATCAGTGGGTGGAAATGCCCCTTAATTCTCCCTGGCCCTCTCCTCAACCCAGGGACTCTGAAGCCCCTTACCTGCAGCCACTGCCACAAGGAAGAGGACTCTCCAGCTCCAGTCCATGGTGAGGGGCTGTGCAGTCAGCACTTCTGGAGGGGAGGGTGTCACTGTGGGTGATGCTCTCAGGGCACAGACAAACACACATTTAACCAAGCCCACCTCTTCTCATTTGCATATTCATCAGACAGAGTGTTTCATAACTGAAGACTTGACCCCATCTCAGAGAAGGTAGAGGACACAGGGACATTGCTCAGGAGGAGTCAGAGAGTCTAAGTGCTAATCCATGCTCTGGGATGTGTGTCCACTCTCGAGTCCCTGGGCTCTGGGAAGACACAGTTACTCCCCCTGAGGAGAAAGTCCACACAGAACATGCTTCTCACGGATAACCCAGCTTTGCCTGACACAGGTATCAGCTGGAACAGTTTGGAATTTAAAGCCTCAATGACTTATTCATGAGTCAGTGCATCACAAAATAGTACACCTACTAAGGGAATAAATGCTTCACTGTCCCTGCTCCTTATAATTCACATGCAAAGATGACTTACAAACACTCCCATTGCCAGTGGTCTCTTGTCCTATCAAGTTTGGTAAATGTCTGATAGAATAGGATATTTAAAGTTGCCTCTTGTCCAACTGATATTTTAGATATTTATATGAACAGGAAGACTCAGGTCCTCAGAAGAAATCCCCCCCACCCCCAGGTGCCTCTGCACCAGCTGCAGGAAAGAGGTCTTGAGTTCGTTCGACCCGGGTGCCTTCTGCTACCCAGCACCCACCATGGACAGGAAGGTCCCATCTGGGCACAAAGGGCATGGGTCTCTCAGTGTCTCTAATGCAAAAACAAGTAAGAAAAAGATGTGTGCAGTGTATGGAGAATGCTCTGTGACTGGCCAAACATGTCAAATTTGGTTTGCAAAATGTAATCATGGAGATGTCTCACTGTGTTATCCTCCATGGTCAGATAGACCAGTTGAAGTTGTCAGTCATCAAATAAAGACATTGATTGAGAACAATCACCGTTCTACCACCCAAGAGATAGCCAAAATACCCAAAACACACAAATCAGTGAAGTTATAGATGATTCCTTTATTTTACAAAAAATACTAAAGAGGGGTTTTCGCTGACAGTCTAATTCTAAAATGAAACGATTTTTTAAAATTCAACACCCTCAAAATACAGAAAATTTACCACTTGGGAAAATGGAAATGGACCTAAAATTTATTATGCAGAATAAAATAAATCAGATACAAATATCATATTATCCAATTTATAGGTGGAATCTAAATAACAAGATAAAGAAGCAGAATTAGAAACAGACACATACAACCCATCAACAGACTGTTGGCTCTCAGGTGGGAGGGTTTTGGGAGATTGGGGTAACAGGGAAAGAGGTTAAGGAGTACAGACTGACAAAGACTGAGCACTGGGATGTAAATTCCGGACACTAAAATAACAATGTAAGCACGACGTGTGGTGCCAGGTGGGTGCTGGGCATAGTGAGCCTTCCCATCACAAACTGTGTGAAGGTCTAAGCACTAGGCTGTAAGCTAGAAACTCATTTAAAATGACATGGAGACTGTAATCCAAATTCAAGAGACCTTGTCAAGGGTGTGGGCAGAGTGTGACAGGCAGGAGACCTGGCTGGAATTTAGGTCTGTGCTCACATGTTTCCTCTTTATTGTGAAAATTCTGAACATCCTGTAGGTTCATTATGGACTCACATTGAGAAGCTAGATTACTATTATTCACTGGTGGTTAAAACGTCAGCAAACAGGCTGGAGGCAGCTACCAGGACTTGCAATAATCTGACTTACTGAAGGGCCTTTCCTGTTCCAACCTGAAATTTCAACTCCATCAGTGACAAATACCCCATATCCACACAGGGTGTGTGTTTCTCCTCATACTGGATGCCCACATCAAGCTGACATGGGTCCCTCACCCTCTGTGCCACGTCACCTATGCTAGGTGCCGTGAGTATGATGACTTTTCAATGATCATCATTCCCAGGGGTCTTTGTTCTCAGAAATTGGGTTCGTTTGCCACTGGTACCTGCTGTCCAGCACGCACGTGTCCTACTGCTCTCTGGTTTCTACAATGAACTCTGTGGACTTGGACTGAATGCTGGTCCATGAGGCCTCCTGTTGTATTCAGCCCACATGGGTCAGAAGGTTTGATGATTCATTGGAATTGGGCACAAGAGTGTCGGAAAGAGACTCTTCCTTTTGTCCAAATGAGGATATTTTCTTCCCTCACTGTGTTCCCTTTGGGAAACGGTTACGGGAAGAGGAAAGCAGAGAGGAAACCAGCCCAAAGCTTCAACTGCGCCTGTGCCTGCAAAGTTCCTCCCATGCAGGGACATGGGGCGCCACCTGGTGGTTGCTGACTGGATTATGCGAAGAAGCCCCTTCTGGTAACAATGAACCCAGAACCTGGGCCCGGGCCCTCTCCGCTGGCCTCAACTGCTCCCCTGAAGCTAATCCCGAACAGAAAGGAACACGTACGTGAGGTTGTGAGGATACTTTTTTGTAATGAGGGCATGAATGGGTGTCTGTACCTAGTGGTGCCCACACAGCAGTTTGCATCTGTGGACCCAGAGTCCTCAGTTCAGTGGAGATGCTTGCGCGTCACCTGTGACGTGGTCCCAGGGCAGCTGAGGTGGGCCAGCAACACCTGAAACTGTCAAGACAACTGCTACTGATGTCAGTGTTGAGCCCTGGACAGCTGCCATACATCCACACAGCCCCTGTCCTGTTCCCTCTGTTTTCAGGGACATTCCCTCTCTTCCCATAGCCAGCAGTGGCTGAACTCACTGCGGAAAGGAACCTACACTAAAATGTGTCATCAGACAAAGTTTCCAGCCCCCAAGCATGTTTTAAAAAATTAGGAAATTCTGTAAAGTAACACTAAACCCTTGGTCTCCCACAAAAGCCACTAAAGTACTAAGAGTATAAAACCCCCTGGAAACACGCAATAACTTACACACACACAAATGCACAAAAATTCACTACCATAAAATAGCAAGTGCATATAAAGCACACAGCAACCCCCACCCACACTCAGTTACAAACGTTCACTGGCACACTGACACAGAGTAATAGGTGCACACTTAAATAGGAGAATAGAAGGGAAGCTCAGTGAGAAGGCGTTTTCTGCACAAGGAGAGGCATTACAGGCCAATTCAAGAATCCTGTCCTCAGCCTGCCTCTGCACCTGCTCACCAGATCGGCCTTTGGTGTCTGGTGTCCTGAGCGCCCCCAGCAGCCCTGCCCCGTGTACCCACTCAAGAGGGGCTTTGGTGTCTGGGTTGGCCCTGCCTCACCCTCTATGGACAGGGTAGTCACCCAGGGTTGTGTCCTTGGTGCTCGCAGAGCTCAGCTGCAGGGAGAGCTGCAGCTGGGATGTGTCCCTGGTGTCAAGATTCTATGGTGTAAGGAAAGTTGGGGTGTGCACTACCCCTAGATCACATGCAGCCCATCTAAAACATTAAGCAGTCCATGAAGCTCAACTGACACAGGGCAGGTGGGGACAAGGGGGACACTTTGCATAAAGAAAGTTTCCCTTCAGCTTCATTACATGCACTGTCTGAGACACACAGAAGTCAGTTTTCCTCAAGGAGAAGGTCGTCAAGTGTGTTGTGTCCATGACGGATTCTTGTCCTCAGGCTCACACCCAGCCAACAGAGAGGGAAACAGGATTCCTAGTGACCTGCTCTGTCCCTGGGACCTGGATCTCACTGACCCGTGGGACTTCCCTTGTCTTGTGGGCTGTGGGAGATCCAGAGCTGAGACTGAGTCATACATGTGCACACATGGCACATGTAACACACAGTCACAAACACATGCACTGACAAGCCCATATGGGTGAGTACACACACACACACACTCACGCTCTCCCACACGACTTCCAACACTTCATAAAGGGACCCTTTCTCCAAGCTCCTCAGTTGAAGCAAAGACCCTGATCCTCAGGACACCAAAACTGCTGAGTCCGGACCCTCAGGGACATCTAGGAGTCTGTGGCTGAGGGCAGTGGCTGTTCTCTTATGTGACAGGACTGCGTAGACAGGATTCAGTTAGTGATGATGAGTGAAAGTCATGGCATGTTGCAATTATGCTGAATTGTTAGTCAGGACATAAACAGGTACATATCCTTTTCCAAGGGATGCTAGAAAAATCACAGTGAAAATACTGTGGCTTCTGAAACTAGATATTAGGGAGGGTCTCCACATACACCAGGGAAAGGAGGAACAAAAGCACAATGTGTGTCAGGGAGGTCAGAGAGATGAGGGTGGAGGACCTAGGGGATAATCACAAGACCCACAGTGAGAGGTGTCTCTGCCAGAGGATGGGGATGTGAGAGAAAATGGAGTGCATTTTGGAGGGGGAGAGAATGAGCACAGCCCACAGGGGTCTGGACAAGGCTGTAACCCTCTTTCTGGGAAGCCTTTCCAATCGAGGGGAAGACAAGATCCCTCTGAGTCATTCACTGTCAAGGAAGATAAAGGACACAGAGGAGCCTGGGGAAGGGAAGGTCCCAGGAACAGGATGGAGCCTCATCTGCAGACAGACAGTATCACTTCTTTTGGCATCTGCACTGAAAATGTGGGAAATTGGAGCCACAAAATAGAGGCATTGGAGAAGTG
>PVJD01019320.1:0-12035 GCA_004026545.1 Mormoops blainvillei | reverse complement strand
GAAGTTATTAGGAATATTAAACTTTAGTGTGAATTACTTAGCTTATCATGCATATAGAACATTATACATGCATACTCTTAACTCATATTATTACTCTACTGTGGTATCGGTTAACTTTTGTTAGTATGTATGCAAATATATTTCAGAAATGTTATAATTGTATTGCTATTTATATATATATATACATATATATATTTGCTTGTATTTTTGGATGATTTTTGTCATCCAGGAGTTTATATTTTAAGCACACAATCTTTTCTTTTAATTCCATTACTTAATATGTTTATTTTTAAATGCCCCTATTAAAGAAGTACTTTCGTTAAGTGCAATTTCGAAGTGAGAATATCATGATGTTCAAAGTCACATATAAGAAAAAGAATATGTTCCTTCTTGAAGAAATTATTTTGAAGAAAAATTCCGCAAGGGTTGGCTTTAGTGCATTTGACTTAACAGATACTACTTTTCACATGAAAGCAAGCTGTATTACTTTGCATTTACAGCTAAGGAGATGAAGTTTATACACACACACACATACTAGCAGAGAGTGAAAATGATAAATGAATATACCATATGTGGAGTGTTCAATTTTCAAATATCAGAACATAATAAAATGCACTCACCATGAATGTCATTCTGAAAACAGTGATTTTCTTTTTTTGCTGTCAATTTCAAAAGACACCACATGTATTGAAATAAACTCTTCTCACTAATCTGAAATTTTCTAGAGGCAGGAGCAAGTATGTTGAAGTAACATTTATATGTCTCAGCAACTTGGCTACTTGCTGACTTTGACATGAAGATATGATCTATGATACCCATCATTTCAAATAATTATTATATCCAAATGTAAATTAATAGGTACCTTTTGGCTGGGGGAAAATCCAGTGATTTATTTTTTACTTCTTTTGGAGGGTTTAGACGTTTACAAAAAATGTATGTTGCTTTGATTATGTATACCAAAGTCATATGTAGGGACAATATTTAGATGGCATGTTTAGGCATAGTTCCTAAGCCTACCCCCCGCCAAACATTTATTTATTTATTCATTTTTATTAATTTAAAAACAATTTTAAGTAGAGTTATCTCCACCTGTTTTATCTCTTCCTTGGTATTTTCTTTCCTTTTCATTGTTTAAGCTGTTACAGTTGTTCCTACTTTTCTCTCCTTCCCCTTCCTCACCCACTCTCGCCCTCTTCCCATCCAAAGTCAATCCCCACATTGTTGTGCGTGTCTGTGGGTTGTGCCTAAATGTTCTTTCGTTAAACCCTTCACCACTTTTCATCCAGCACCACCCTCCTTTCCAGCAGCTGTCAGTCTGTATATCTAAGCTTCTGTTACTATCTTGTTCCTTAGTTTATTGTGCTCATCAGTTTCAACATATAAGTGAGATCACATCGTATTTTCCTTTCACCAACTGGCTTAATTCACTTAGCATAATTTCTAATACCTGAGTTGAAGGATGCCTTTTTCTTTCTTTTCTTTTCTTTTCTTTTTTTACTGTTTAAAATTTTATTCCTTATATACCCAGCCATCTTTTTGCAGAATGCTGAATAACCCGGGGCTCAGAGCTTGAGCACGCTGAAGAGCTGGATCCTGGGGCCACGACAGCTATAGCTTTTGCTTGCCAAGAACTCCTCCAATCACCTGCAGGGCCACTATGGGAAGAAACCCTTCAGAAATATATGGCCATGTAAATCCTGATTGGTTGACTAAGCAGGTTGTAGCTGACCATTAAAGAGGCTCTGTGCTGGTTTAAAAGTCTGCAGAAACTTCTGGCAACTGAGCAAATACTTCTAGAAACTCTTTCTTGTTGCTAATGGCAAAGAGTGATTCTAAGATGCTCGGCTCTCTGGAGTTCATAAATTCCCAGTGTGAATTGTTAGGAGAGTCTGATGAATGTTTTCACAAAATAAAACACTGAAATGGGTTCAGGTTTGTTTGTTGGTTTTAAAACTCTTCTCATTGTGTTATACAAAATAAGAACTGGGTGGTTGCCAGCAGGTGACTATATAAAGAAATTGACACTTTAAGATGAAATGGAGTTAGTAGGCAAAGGTGTTAGTATTTTTAAAGCAGTTTATTGCACTCGTATTAGCAAAAGAGAATGCAGTTTAGGAACAAAAATGATTATAAAAGAAGTAAATTGGGGTAAATTCACAGGTCAGATGCAAGATATGCTAAAAAATTAGTTGCTTTAGAGACGATAAATATTTAAATCTTTCTAACCTGATATTTCTGAAGTTCCGAGTGCATACTGCCTAACTTAGAAGAGGATGTCTGGGAAGATTTCACTTTTTGCCTTGTCTGATTTTAGTGTGAAGGTCTTAGACTTATTCTCAAACCCCCATGTTTTACCCTTAATCTGATCTCATTTCTTACATTTGCTTTTAAGGGTAAATTACACAGAAAATTTCTTAGCATTTGATGACACAGACACTTATCAAGAAAAGCATTCTATTATTACATGAATAATTATTTTTATTTCCTCAATAAAAATATTAAATGATCCACTTTCTTATCTTTAAAATTATGTGTATTGTGAATAATACAAGTAGGTTATATCTATAATTGTTCATGAGAACAATGTCAAATCTATGCAATGGTTCATATGTTTTTAAAAAATTTTGTCTTATTCTGCTCTTTTTTGGTAATTAAAATTTGTGAAAGTTTAAAAAATTAATATCTGAATTTTGATTACTACTTACATTTCAGTCAGATATCTTTAGATATTTTCCATATTAGGTAATGTGATTGGCTATATGAGGTGTGTCCATGGCATGTCCAGCCATGCCATGTGAAAAACAGAGACATTTATTGAAGAAGATACAAGATACAAGAAACATTATGCATAGGACGATGACGCCTCAGTCTCTTTCAAAGTAGGTATCTTGGGACCTTTCACAGTTCTCCCAGCGTCTCTTTCACTGTTCAAAACACTCTGTGAAATCCTTTGTTGGGATCTCCATCAGCTGCCCTACCTTATTTTCCTGAACCTCATCGACAGTCAGAAACCTCTTCCCTTTCAAAGGTGGTTTTAGTCTGGGGAAAAGCCAGAAGTCGCAGGATGTCCCATCGGGGCTGTAGGGGTCTGAATCCAATGTTCTCAGGTGTCCTGTTTGTGGCAGGCCTTCCAGATGCGGGCCTCTTTCAGCAGATCCTTGACAATCTTGGAAGCATTTGGGCCCTACTTGTATTTGTGCTGCACTCATTGCATCCTCCCCAAGTCCTTCTGAATGATCAGAATAGCTTCTGGGGAGGACTGTTCAAGCTTAATGCAAAATTTAATGCAAATTCATTGCTCTACTTGTTCAGTCATTTTGAATGTGATGGCCACACAGTACACATGCTCACTCGAAGACATCAACTACCCCCTACTGACTAGTACAGTGAAACCATCATTGCTCATGCATGGGCATTCCAGTCCACTTTCCTTGGCTGCCAGGTTACATCAATGTCAAACAAACCATTCTTGTTACATTAATGATGACTGCCCACCCCCCCAGGCAGATCTAATACACTGTTAACATGTATTAGGAGTTTTATTTGTGAAATGAATGAAAAAATATTCTCAGTCTAAGTTTATGAGTGTCCCAAATTCTAATATGCTCTTTATCAATAGCATGCTTATTTATTTGTATTTTTTGTTTTGAAAATCAAATTATCTAATATATTTAACTATTTAACAATACTTTATCAATTCTTTAACACATGTAAGGCCCTTTGTCAATTTTCAGAAAGAAATATAATCAAGAACAATATGAGCTCTCCTTCAGGGAGTTTACAGTCTACCAGAGAAACATATATAAATATTTAAAATGTGAATTACTTTTGAGAAGACTGAAAAAGTGAATCTTTTCACTTTTAAAAGTGAATCTTGATTACATCTTTTCTAATTATTAAAAAAGTCTTCCAATAATTTATGAGCCAAGAGAAGAAAAATATTTTTCTGTATCCTGCTATAAATTGTGACTGTGTTGCATATTTGAAAATTGTTAAGAATGTCAATATTAAAAGCTCATCACAAGAAAATTTTAACTATGTACAATAATAACTAGACTTATTAAAGTGATCATTTCATAATATGTACAATTATCAAATCTTTTTGTTGTACCTGAAACTAATGTTATATGTTAACTTTACTTCAACTTTAAAAATTAATAAAGAAAAAGGAATTTTGGGATTGGGTATTTTAGGAAAGCAAAGCCCATGGTTTTGTCAGGGTTTCAACCATCTAGTGAGCATCAGGGGATGGGTTGGTTGTTAACCGTTAATTATACATTTACTTATAAGTCACCACTCTGGAAAGGACAGGGTTTTAGCTTGCATGTTAAATTAATTTATGATTTATTTTGAGAGAAGTATGTTACTTTGTTGAGGATACAATACATTCTTCTCTGTAAGTAATTTAAGTTGAAAATAGCACACCAGTCCTTCAGGAAGTGTTAGATGTTATTTGTGGATGTTGCCTGAAAAGTAAGGCAGTGTAAATGACAAGAAACAAGGGGGACACAGCGAAAGTTCATAGAAATTCACGGTGAGACAGGTATCTCCTCCTTCTTTCTCCCTGCCTCTCTCTCCTTCTTCATTTCCATCTCCTTTCCCCTTTTTCCGCCTCTTCCTTTCTTTCCCCTTTTCTGTCTCTATCTGTATATCACCAAACCTAAGATGCATTGCTCTTGGCTCTTGCTCGATCTTAATGGAAGGCATCAATGGAACATTTTACACAACATCATTTTAACATTGTCATCTAAAGGATAGTGATTATAAGATATCATTTACTGTAAAATATACCCTTATATTCTATGTTGTAAAAACATAAAAAAGAAGTTGTATTAGATTTGATAAAAATATATAACTAAGTTGGATGTATGCTAAAAGTTAATAGGCTCTGAAGGAAGGTTTTTCATGTCTGTTTACACACTTTCAGCCTTATACCTGTTCTCCACATCTTTATCAAGCTAATTTTCCTGCTCAAATGGCCTTTAAAACTTAAAATAATCAACAACCCTGAGGCGGCTTTCTCTGACCCTTCCATAAAATTTACATCTGTCTTTCCTTCGCTTTAGAAAAACAGCACATTCCTCTGTGATTGTGTTTGTCATACCACGGCATCATGGTGTATTTGTCTCAGTGCTTTGTTCTAACATAAGTTTTTTAAACTGTAGAATTTAATGAAAAATTTGTCTCCAAAGTCAAGTATTATGTATAAGCAGCTTACAATAAAGGATCGATGAATATTTGTTGGATGAAAATTCAATAAATCAGAGGACAGGCTATGAATGTTAGATATGTTTATTACCATTTCACCAAAGGGGAAACTGGAGACTCAGGGAGGTTGAATGATATTTCCAGTAATGGCACCAGGACTCAAACTTACCTCCTTTGTATTCTAGCTCCAGAGCTCTCCCCATGGTTCATACCTAATGTGTTTTCTTCTTTGCTAATTGGATGACACCAAATGATCACACACCAGATATTGGCTTGGGAACAAATCATGACAGAATAGAAACCATTTTGAGCATTAATGTTTTGGCAAATTAAATTGTATGTGAATGTTGAATAATTAGCCCACAGTAGCAATGGCAATGAACCTGGATGTTGTACAACAGCCTTAAATGAAGGGATGTTTAGAGGTTACTTTTAATGGATTCTATGGTACAAGGCCTATTTTAGAATATCCTTCAGCCTAAAAATCAG
Source organism: Mormoops blainvillei (assembly GCA_004026545.1). NCBI lineage: Eukaryota > Metazoa > Chordata > Mammalia > Chiroptera > Mormoopidae > Mormoops > Mormoops blainvillei. The sequence goes on along the minus strand of PVJD01019320.1, from coordinate 6,338 downwards.
ATATTGGAGTACAGCGGCAGATGGATTTGAGACTTCTAAATAATAAACACTAATAATTTTGAAATAATTGTAAGTGCCTGATATGACTTCATATGTGTCCTATAATTTAAGTTGGGACTAATTTAAGGTTTTCTTAGATTAGAAATTTGTCTAATGTTGCACAAATTTATAAGCATCTGTGTTCTCAATTTTTTCCCAAGTTTTAATTGAAAATTCTTAACTCATAATATATGCCGATAGCATACAAATCTAATGATTAATACTGTATTCCTGAGCAAGCACCAATACCTCTTTGAAAATTCTTGAGGTTTCCAATTGCATAAGAAACACGTGCAAATTAGGAGAGAAAAAGTGACTAATTTTGCTTTCATGATAAATTTTCATATCAATTAGAAACATCTTCCATCATAATTGTTATTTTAGACAAGCAGGTGCAATCCACGGGACTGTTGCAATGTTAGCCTGGCTTGCCTTTGATGAATTAATATACATAGGTCTATAATTCATTTTTCAACATGAATATCATCAACTTTACCTTTACTATGAGAAATGATATTAACACAGAAGTTATAGAATTACATGAAAAATATTTCTGAAAAGTTTAGATTAATTAGAATTTATAATTTTGGAGGTTCTGTACATAATATATAATTTTTTTAAATTGAGTAAAGCCATCTTTTTTCAAAATTTGAAAATATATTTTTGCCATAAAAATGTGTAATCACCATAACAAGTAATTGGCATCAATAGCATGTTTTTATTTATCAATATCATGCATTGACTCACATGTTTTCAATTTGTTACATCTAAGCATCATATCAAGATGTATAAATACAGCTGTTAATACTTAAATTAGAAAATATCATTTCTAATTGATGTTTGTATAAAAGTGTAGCTTTAATATTAAGTATTTGTAAATAGAAAGTTTTCACTTTCTCTTGAAAAATATTTCTGGGAACTATGCCAGAATTTAAGTAATAAAAATGAATCTGAGTTTGCATTTTTGTACTAGCAAATATGTAGGCCCTCTAAGGGGTCTACGAATTTTTACTGAATGAATGTAAGTGAAAGAATGTAGCCTTTCCTGTTTTGGTTATGTACAAATCTGTGATTACAATTTACATATTAAAGTGCTGTTAAATTCTCTGGTTGTATTCTGAAGGCAGTAAAAGATCCTTTGGTCTTCATAGAAGAGTAAATTAAGATATCATAGATTAATTAAGAGAAAAATAAACTTAAGGCATGTTTTATATATGATCAATGAAATCTGAAGCACTCAAAATGCTGACTACTTTGTTTTAAAGATTTTATTTATTTATTTTTAGAGAGAGGGAAAAGAAGGGAGAAAGAGAGGGCGAGAAACATCAATGTGTGGTTGTCTCTCTCATGCCCCCCCACTGGAGACCTGGCCTGCAGCCCAGGCATGTGCCCTGACTGGGAATCAAACTGGTAGCAACCGTTTGGTCACAAGCCAGCATTCAATCCACTGAGCCACACCAGCCAGGGCAAAAATGCTGACTACTTATATGAATACTTTATTTGTGCCAAAGGACCTTGTCTTCTAAGCTGTCTGTTTTACCACATATAAATCAAATTTATTATGTATTAAGCCATATCAAAATTATGTTTAGGGTATAAATTCCATATACTATATTTATCAACAATAATTTCTTTTAGTAAGGTAATGACTTATTAACAGTTTATTATTGCAAAATTTAAACATATACTCATAACTCATATCTACTCATCATTTTTAGAACTTTTATAATTATATTTTCATCTATTCCTTTACCTGTATAATCCTCAGATTTATATTGCTGTAAATATAACCTTTTATTCCACCCACGAGTATTTCAGAATATATCTTTAAGATAAAGATTTATTTTAAAGTATCATTTCGCACTTAAAACTTAGCAATAATTATTTGATATCAAGTAACTGAAGTTCACATTTTTTCATTGTAGTTTATCAAATCAGTGTTTAATATGTTCATATAAAAGTGTTCATATAGAACAATTTGTTAATATGTTTTTAAGCCTCTTTATATGTTCTTTATCTTCTCTCTCTCTCTCTCTCTCTCCACTGTCCCTCCCTTTCTCTCCCCCTCCTCTCCTTCCCCTTCTCTCTCATTCCCTGTCTGCCTCTCTCACTGCTGGTCTTTTCCTTCCAAAATAGCTATAAAGAATTTGGACCACTTTCCTCATCTGGATTACATGAGCATGAGCTCTGTGGTACCATTTAAGATGCTCCCTCTTTCCCTGGATTTTTCTAGCTCAATAGTTGAGTGGCTGATAAGGGTATTTGAAAATCCACTGATGCAACGAAGAAAAGAAAGGGAAAACATTAGGGAAGATTTAAATATATTTCAAATGCAAATGAAAAACATAGTTCAATTACTATATTTTATAGATGATAAACTAAGATCCAAAGATATGTCAAAAGTCATACAGCTTGTAGATGGCATCATTTTTAACAAAATCCAGGTATCCTGAATAGAGAGTTATACAAATTTCAGGACACAGAAAGTGCCCCGTGCCCAATAAAGAGCAATAGGTTATATTCGTAAGCAAGCAGCGGTTTGAATGCGATTTCTGTCTCCTTTACTACATACTGGCAGTGTAATATTAGGCAAGTTGTTGATACTCTGAACCTATAGTAGGTATTAGAAGAGTTTTGACGTTTTTATTGCAAGAGCACAGAGATAAGTATTTTGTCAAATAACACTTAACTGACTGTGAAAGGATGCAGTGAGTTCATCTGGACTGCCAGGTGCCTGGTTAGAATTTAATCACTGTCATTCAGAAATGCAGCTTCGGGGGTGTCCTGAAATCAGCAGAAGCCAGAGGACCTCCTAGAGTGGGCTTTCCTGAGAGGTCAGAGAGTAGATTCTCATTAGGGATCGAGGTGTACTACGGCAGAAAGTTGTAAATCTCTTTAGAGCAAGAAAATGTATGTGCTAAATATTAAGCTGAAAACTTTAACTGAAGGCTGATAGGATTTCTCCTTTTAGATTTCCTGTTGGATTTTTTTTTTTTTAAGCTGGATGATTCTTCAGAAAGTTGGTCACTTTTAGACATACGCATTGCTTGAAACTGCCCCTTGGAGCCTCATTTTCCTCCTTTGTCACAGAGGAAGGGTTACACACTAAAAACACTCTGAGTCCTGCGGTTGTTAACAACACCTCTGCTTTCTCACCAAGCAAAGACTCGTGTCAGTATTACTGAATACAAAATAAATGTCAAGGATCGTTGTAAGGGTGAACACTGGGATTTCAAAGGTCAAAAAGTCCATTGTCTTCAGATATTTTCCCCAATATCTTAGACTGCCAAGACCAAAAGACTCCATAATTTATTTTAAGGCATTACTTCCAAAAAAAAAAACACAAAAACCTGCTAAAATAGAAATATTTTTGTAGAGCATTACAGAACAGATATTGTAGGGCATTTCAGATTTTTTAGGTATTATAAATTTTACCACTGGAGACCCCAAAAGTGAAAAACAATGGAAAGATACGATGTTCTTAAAACATGAGTTGCCCCTGTTCATATGAGACTTATTCAGGTAACTGAGTGGCATAAGGTTTAGGTATTATATAAGGTAGATTATACAGGGTTAACAAATGACAGGCAAAAGCTTAAAAAGACAAGGTAGAGAGGTTATTTTCATCAAATTTGTCTACTTTTAAAATATAAATTCAGGCTTTACCTTTCTAGGATCCCTTGAATTAATCAGAGATGATTTCATTGACAACTTGCTTTGGTTAATTACTGTGGCGTTTTAACTGAATGCCCCAAGGTACCGATGTAGTCAACAGCCACTTCAAGCCTCAGAACACCAGAAATCTTGGCAAAACTCTGGAGACAGTTTGTCAAGGTCTAAGGTAGTTATTGTTTAAAAAAAACCGCAGAAAATCTAAAGGCATATGGGTACTAACACTGCAGCCTTAAACAGTGTGATTAACTGACGATTTCTTCAAAACTGAAAATCTCAAGCCATGTACATTGAAAAACTAGTAACATTCTTTTTATAAGATAAAGCTCAAGTGAGCTTGTTACATAACAATCTTCAGAATTTTAACATAAAATGTAGTATTTTATTTTTATCAGTTGTTTGGGACATTTAATTGGGACACATGAATCTCACAGGGTATAAAATATGCCCTTAACCTCAGCTCCAGGACACATAATCCTGTAGTTCGTGTCAACTACATGTGATCTGTGTGACTTCAAGGCTTGATCACTGTAAGAGGCATTTTTATTTCTTATCTGAGAAAACAGTTAGCTTCCTTGCTTGTCTATCCAAATCGATGCCCCTCTTGCCACCTGGCATTTGCCAAACTCTAGGCCACAGCACTTCAGTCTCATAGCATGACTTCTAATTGTCTCATACGGCGATGCTTTCTTTAGGTTTTAGGACTTTGCATCTGCTAATGAAAGGAAAGTTTGGAGGCCAGATCCTGGGGACCCCCTTCTTCTACTCCTTTTTCCCCTGAGGTGATTGATTGGCTGTGCTCTCACAACACAGGGTGAATATAAAACCTGTGCTTTCAGATATAGGTCCCACTTATATGTTTTCTTAACTGAATTATTAATAGTGACCTCTTTTCCTCTCAAGGATCCCAGTTTATATAATAAATTATATAGATGCATAACACAGAATCCTCTCTTTTTCCCTCTTTCCATTTATAACTTTGTATAATTACTTGCAATTTATGTGACTGTTTTTGCCAGAAGAATGTAAGATCTTTAACATATCACTTGCCTGATTTATCTGAGTATCACCAGAACTCTCAGTGTCTAGCTCTTGGGTCTAACCACCTCACAATGCAACCATGGGAAGGATTGGACTGTAAAGACCTATAACTCTTGAAGTTATTGAGAACTGAATAATTTTTAAACTTCATACTTATGTTGGAAATGAGGATTGTAAGTCTTATTGATTAATTCTCATCAATAAAAAATGCATGTTAATACATATTTAATTATTTTTATTACTATTATATATTTAATTACATTTTATATAGAAACTGTAATCTATTAACTATTATAAACATTGCAAGACATATTTGTAATTCAAAAACATCAAACAAAATTAGTATACATAGTAGTTCTGTATTTTCCTGTACTTCAGTGATTCATACTAAGCCCCTCTTAAAGTGTGACTGTTAGGGAAACAATCAAAGGAAGTGTATAGGTAGATCCTCTTTTGGGTAGAACAAATTATTCTCAATAGGGGATTTGCTAAAATTGTTAGGTTTATTTTTCTTAGAAGTATTTATTTTTCTCTAAATATAATATTAAGAAAGAATAAATAGGAAAAATTGCAATGTATCAGAGCATTTGGCTCCATGAAAATCATAAATTTAGAAATAGTTTTAACAATATTATAGAAATTTTACTTATAGAGTCCAATAACTTCTTAATTCAACTCTTAAAATTTCTTTGTTTCTAAGCCCTTAAAAATCATATTATTTGGATATACAGTTATCAGTGTGTCATAAAATTACATCTATAACTGTATAAATAAGCCTAACAACACTTTCCATTTATATGGTGATTTGGAGAGATACACGATTTTGACATGTATTATCTTAGTTTTTATCAATAAGGATTTTGAGAGAAAGAGGATCTATTATTTTTCTTTTTATTTTTTTCTGGTGAAATTGAACTTGTTTTTCAGAAGAAATTCCTTTAAAGTGCTCTTTTATAGTGTCTTAATCCAAAGTTATTGACAAACAACTCTGTGAAAGCACTTATCATGGGTAGAACTGAACTTGACACATGGTGAACTACAAAGAAGAAAGATGTGATTTCCGTTTTCATGGGCAAGGTTGACTATAACCCAGTGTTAACAATTCACAGTATTGAAACATTGTCAGTTTTTAATAATTTGTTAAACTTAGTTAATAATTTTAATATTCAGAAGATTAACCCAATTCCCTTAAGAACAATTTAAAAGATATTCTTCTGTATTCTATGTTAAACATTTTAATCACTCAATGATGAGACAAATACTGTAAAACACAAATATAAATATTCCATTTCTGAAATAATTTTGGACTATTTTTTGTTGAATACAGAATTAGCAACAAATGGCTTGGAACAGTTACTTCTAAAAATAGTTTTACCTCTAAAGAGTAATGGTACTTGACCAATATGTAGATACTGGTTTTCCAAAAAATCCATAATATAAAATACATGTAACTTAGTATGTATATATATTTTAAAATATGTTGTTTTTAATTCATTAGATTATAAATATATAATACATGTATATATCTATGTTTCTATAGTGATATATCTATCTAATCTACATCTATATCTATAGATGGATACTGT
>PVJD01019319.1:0-12036 GCA_004026545.1 Mormoops blainvillei | reverse complement strand
CACGCTCCTGGTGCCCGCACACTCCTGGTGCCCGCACTCTCACATGCTCGCATTCTCACGCCGCCCTCATGGTGGCAGAGACCAGAGCGAGCGCACCAGGAGGCCAGAGGCCTGGGGGCTCAGCTCTGTCTGTCGGTGCTTGTCTCCCCGGTGGCATTTCTGAATGACAGCACCAACAACCCCATGGCCACAGATGTTCTGTGGCATGTTCCCTGAGTGAGTGAAGGTGACGTCACCCTTATAAGCAGACCCATCCAGGATGCATCTGAGATGGGTCAGCAGAGTGGTCGATTCCTTAGCAGAGAAGCTGGACCCTAAAAGCCCAGAAGTGCACTGCCTATCAGAGGGGCCCTGGGCCCTGTCCAGCGGTGTAGATTCATGTCAGTGCTGTGCTGGCAATGCCACCTGAGCCATGGCGGAGTGCCACAGAGAATGGCAGTGTTCTCTGCGAATGAAGGTGGTCTTATGCTCGCCTTAGACTTACCTCCCATGACTCGAGTTTGTGCCAGGGTCAGCTGTGTGCCCAGGACTGGAACACATGTCCCTCTCAGCAGGCAGAGCACTGCTCAGTAGGCAGTGCTACAGAGGGGGGGGTCCCAAGTAGGCTCTATGCCACCACATGCAGGGGATGTGGGGGAGACATGGCCACCAGCCTGTGTTTGGGCGCAGTTCCTGAGTCTCAGCCACGTGAGCTGTCTTGGTGCTGGGGCCCCAGAGCCATGGTACTCTCAGCAGGCCCCAGGTCCGGACACTAGAGAAGGGATGGCCACAGCCAGCCAACCCATGGCAGCTTGGGGCAGCCTGCCGCCATGGGGCAACATTACCAGTTTTTTTTTGACCTTTTCAAGAGGAAACGTAAACTGTTTTTCTGGTTCCGGTTTATCCCGCAAAGTCCGATGCTTGTCAAAGGCGCCTTCATGTCCCGGTCCTTCGGTCCCCAGGTGTTCTCCTGCAGGAGCAACATGAACAAGCACCTACTGACCCACGGTGACAAGAAGTACACCTGCGAGATCTGCGGCCGCAAGTTCTTCCGCGTGGACGTGCTCAGGGACCACATCCACGTCCACTTCAAGGTGTCGGCAGCGTCGCCCTTTCCCAGTGGCCCGCTTGGGGCAGGGCGGACCCTCGGGCCAGCGCTCTAACACACTCGCCAGCTTGGCCACGTCGCCTCTTTTCCGATGAGTCCTCATGACTATTTGCTGGTCTCAGGCAGCCCCATGACAGGGCTCCTGGTAAAACCCCCCCACCAGGTGGTGGGATGGTAGCATCTGCGTCCCTGCCCCCTGCCTTTGAGGAAGGTGAGGAGGTGGCCAGAGCTGGGGGGCAGCGCGGACGCAGGGTCACCTCACCATTAAGGGCAGGAGAAGAGCTGGTCCAGGGAAATGAAGAGGCCCAAAGGCAGCTGGGAGCACACACCCTAGGGACCCCCACCTGCCCGCAGCTCAGGGACTGGGGCCAGCTCGCAGCCCTGGCGCAGGCTGGGATATCACCGGGCAGGTTTGAGGGGAAGTTGGGGCGAGGTACGAGCATGCGGGAGGCTCGCAGTGCAGGGGCGGCTGGGGCCTGCGGGTGCCAGTTCTGTCGCCCTTCCGGGCCTCCACATTTCCCTCTGTGAAACAGTGTCTTCCCATGATCCCTGACACGGGAAGTGGGTTTCTGTGAGGATTAAACTAAACCCGGCAGACGTGAGGGGCCTGGTGGGCCTGATGCTGCCTGGCCGTGTGGCCCCTAAACGGGTGCTTGTCCGCCTCGGGCTGTGCTCTTCTCAGAGAGTGTCACCCTCTTTTTGCTACGGAAAAGAAGGACTCAGTTTGAGCTGAGGTGAGGATTTGCAGTAGGAGAAATGGAACCATGGCCCTCGTGGAAGCCTCCGCACTTCGGCTGGAAGGAGTGGGAGAGAGAGGATAGCGAACTTTCGAATGGAACACGGTCCCCACCGCCGCCCCGCCGCCCCACAGGCCTAAGTTTTGCTTCCTGATGGAACTTGGCCAGCGGTGCCGTGCGTCCTGGCGACCTCTGCCTGAAAATGGGCAGTGGCGGGACAGTGGCCAGCAGCCCCCTGCGGCTGTCAGAAGGAGTAGCCAAGCCACCGGGCATGGAGAGCCTTCCTCCATGCCTGACATGGCCACCGGCCCCCTGAAGCATGGCTCCCTCAGCTCCCAGGCTCGCCCCCACACAGCTGCTCAACCCCGGGTGTTTCTAGCCTGTGGAGTGACTGTTAAGTGTTTCTTGCAGTCTTTTTCAGAGAACTAAATGGAACTTTAGGAACTTGAGGGCAATAATGGTCACGTCACATGGAAAGAGGCCTTAGAGCCCACTGATCCCACCCCATTGACAGAAGCCACCGTGGAGGCCAGGGACATTAGGGGTTTCCCGGTTCAGCCAGCACCAGCGTCCCACCCAGGCACGGGGGCGGGGAGTCACTGTTCCCTGCCTTCACCCCTCAGTGGGCGTCGGCACCGGGCCCGGCAGATCTGTCTGAACGTGAGCAGGGCCCAGCAGGGTCACCGTCAGGGAAGCGGGGTGTGCGCTGGTGACCCGAGGGAAAGCGGCTGTACTGAGCCCATGCCCGTCCCAGAAAGGGGGCTCATAGGGCTGCCCGGCCGTCACAGAGGTGCTGTCTTCTCCCTGTGGCCACGCTCACTGTGGTGGCAGGATAAATGACCCATCAAACCTTCCCCAAGCACGTTGGAAACCGGACTCTGACTTTTCCAGGACATCGCGCTGATGGATGACCACCAAAGGGAAGAGTTTATCGGCAAGATCGGGATCTCCTCAGAAGAGAACGACGACAACTCTGACGAGAGCGCAGACTCGGAGCCCCACAAGTACAGCTGCAAAAGGTGTCAGGTAACTTGACAGCTCAGCAGTGTCAGGAAAGGAAGCGAGGACCGCAGGGCTGTGGGACCCCACCGGCTCAGGCGCGGCGGGCCTGGCTCTCAGTCGCGGCCCTGTCCGTGTGGGCCTCATCCCAGGGGTCCTGAAGGGCTCCTGCGTGGCACTTTGGTTCCTAGGGATGGCACGTGGTCTCACTGCCGTCACATGGACCACCCTCTCAGAACCAGTCTTCTGACTGGTTTACCTACAGCTGTTTGGCTCTCCTGGTGGGGCTCTGGCTCTGTGAAAGCTGGCCGCAGGCGGGGCCTCCCTCCTGTCTCCTCCTCCGCTTCAGACCAGTGGCCCTTCTCCACCGCCTGCCCCACACGGGGAACGGGCGCCTGGCTCAGAGGCAGTGGTTTTGTTCTCGGGGGACCCCGGGCTCCGTTTGCAGCAACTTGCCATACGAGCCGTGGTCCCTGCTCTGGGCTCTGCTGTGTGGGAAAGCGCAGTTCACGCCCTGTCAAGTGCAGGTGCCCGTGTCCCCTGTGAGCACTGGCACCTGTGTGCTTGTCTGGGCATCTGGCCGTGCAGCTGCATCAGGCACAGGTGTGAGACGGGGAGGCCAGGTGGGTGGAGAGGAGGCGGCGCCAGGGCGCTGCTGGTCGGGAGAGGAGGCCGGGAGGCCCGGATCTGCCAGGAGGGACAGGAGGTGCTGCAGTGTCCACTCCTCACAGTCCCTCTGCCGCCGTTTGGCCCAACACTGGCCCTGCCCCTACCCCAGGAGTCCCCCCAACACCTGCCAGGGTGAGGGGCTCTCACGGGCACCACTGCACCATGGTGCATAGCAGCGCGTGCTGTGCGCGGGCTGAGCCGTGTGCCTGTCCGCAGCTCACCTTCGGCCGTGGGAAGGAGTACCTGAAGCACATCATGGAGGTGCACAAGGAGAAGGGCTATGGCTGCAGCACCTGCAACCGGCGCTTCGCCCTGAAGGCCACCTACCACGCCCACATGGTCATCCACCGCGAGAACCTGCCGGACCCCAACGTGCAGAAGTGAGGCCCTGGGGGCTGGGGGCTGCAGTGCTGGGTGGTGACCGAGGCGGGTGCAGAGAAGCAGCGCTCGAACCAGCAAGCCCATCTGCTCTGCGAGCCCCAGCCGGGTCCTGGGGAAGGACCTCCCTGTTGATTCTGCCCTTCGCTGGTTCTGCCCTAGCCTTGCATATGCCCTGCCAGGACTCAGTGTGAGCAGCCCCATTCCAGGCCTGCAGAGCCACCAGGAGCCTTTCCCCCCAGTGATTAGGGTCCCTGACTTCCAGCCCCACGTCTGGCTGCAGCCGGACTCCGTGCTCGGAGCCTGAGTGAGTGAGCAGACCGGCAGAGGCTGCAGTAGCCAGCTCGGGCCTTTGTAACAGTGCCACGGGCCGGGCAACTGGAACAACAGGCATGTACTGTCTCAGTTCTGGAGGCCAGAGTTCTCAGGTCAAGGCACTGCAGGGCTGCTTCCCTCAGGCTGTGGGAGAGGATCTGCTCTCGGCCCCTTTACTTGGCTCGTATTGGCCTCCTCCTCCCTGCGTCCTCACATAGTCGTCCCTCTTCCCAGGTCTCTGTTCAAATGTCACCTTTTCACAAGGACACTAGCCGTACTGGATTAGGGGCTACTCCAGTGACCTCATTTTATCTGAGTCACTCGTGAAGACCCAGCCTCCAAATACAGTTGTATTTTGGGGAATTGGGGGTTAGGGCTTAAACGTGGATTTGGGGTGGGGGGTGTCATACTAAGGCCCTGATAGCCCTAACACCTTTGCTTCCGTTGCCATCTCCATTGTACCTTTTTGGTCTCACCTCTGCTGATCACAGTGCTTAGGAAAGGCAGACCTGCCCCAGGCGGCCCCCAAGGCCATGGGGCCGCCCTGAGCTTTTGGTCTGGTTTCAGGTACATTCACCCATGCGAGATCTGCGGGCGAATCTTCAACAGCATCGGGAACTTGGAGCGGCACAAACTCATCCACACGGGTAGGTGTCCCCCAGGACACAGGGCCCGGAGCAGAACTGGGCCGACTGGCCTTTTCCGCAGAGTGGTCATGCATTGTCCCCCTCACACTGCACTCTTCTGTCCCTGGCTTCTCCCACCCTGGCCACCTCGTCCACTGCCAGCATGGCCTCTCCCTGCCCCGTCACCCCTCCAGGTCCTCGGGACCTCCTCCTTGCCAAAAAGCCCAGAAGAAATTTCGGAGGAGTGGAGGAAGGGATGTCTCCTTACTTGCTTCCAGCTGTAGGGAGGCCGCTTTCCCGCCCAGTTACTGCCTTTATGCTGTGACAACGGATGCAGGTCTTCCAGGCTTGAAATCTAGATGTGTTTGTTTGTAAGGTGTGAAGAGCCACGCCTGTGAGCAGTGTGGGAAGTCCTTTGCCAGGAAGGACATGCTGAAGGAACACATGCGCGTGCACGACAACATCCGGGAGTACCTGTGCGCCGAGTGCGGAAAAGGTACGTGTGGGGTGGGGCGCCCAGCCTGGTGCAGGCACCTGGGTCACAGGTGTACCGCCAGCCCTGCAGCTCTGACCTGAGGCTGTGCAGGGACTGGCACATCAGTGCGAGGGGTCACCACCGTGGTCGGAGGGAGCCCAGATGCGAGAGAAGCATTTAAAGCATTTAAATGTATCATGCCTAGAAAAAACAGAGTAGTTCAAAAGGCACAAACACATGAGGAATTCACAGCACAGATTGTTTTAAAAGCAGGGAAATAATACAACATGTAATTGTTTGAAATACGAAGTAATTCTAAGAATCACCATGGGGTCTGAGCATAGATGCAAAATCCTCAGCTCTGAACTACTGCCGACTGCAGCCAACTAGGTGCTAAGACAGGGATTCGCTCTGACCGGTGACCTTTATTTAATCAGGTGAAATTAGTTAAATAATAACCTCGTTCATAAAATATCTCCCAGTAAATGAAATTTTTTAAAAAAGATAATCCCAGTACACGGTAAAATTTTAACCCATTTCTGATTTTTAAAAACCACCACAAAATCCAGAGGCCTCCTCGCCCAGTGGACTGACCTTTGGCTCTTTCAAGCAACCACACCATGGAGAGTCTACCCTCGCTCAGATAAAAGTTTATCTGCTCTGCCATTAGGATCTTTTTAAACTTATGTATTCCATAAAGGTTTTATTTTTTCCTTTTTTTTATTGAGACATATCTGACACATAACACTGTGTAAGTGTGAAGTGTACAATGCATTGGTTTGATACATTTATAAATTGCAGTGCGATTACTGCAGTGAGTGGGGTTGGATAACGCCTCCGTCACATCACATGTTTATCATCATTTCTTCTTTGTGTTAAGAACAGTTAAGATCTAGGCTCTTAGCACCTTTGAAGTTTATAATACGATATCGAGGACTACAGGCGCCATGTTGTGCATTATACCTCCAGAGCTTACTCATCTCCTTTGTGTGCCCTTCAATGACCTCTGCCTCTTGTAACCACCAATCTGCTCTTTTTTCACAGAGTTAGTTTCTTAAGAAGCCAGATATAAGTGATACATAGTATTTGTCTTTCTCTGTTGGACTTATCTCACTTAGTGTAATATCTGTAAGACCCATCCACATTGTTGCAAATGGCAGGACTTCCTTCTTTCTCACGATGAGTAATATTCCATTGTATATATCACATCTTTTTTATCCAGCCGTCTGTGATGGACACGTAGGCTGTTTTCTTTCTTGGCTATTGTGTCTAACGTAGCAGTGAACATGGGGGTGCAGACGTGTCTTCAAGATTGCGTTTTCTTTTCTTTTGGACGTCTACCCAGCAGTGGAGTTGCTGGGCCACATGGTAGTTCAATGTTTAATTTTTTGTGGCGCCACCATTCTGTTTTCCTTGGGGACCGCAGCAATTTTCATCCCCGCCAGCAGCATACAAGGGTTCCCACATCCTCACTAACCTTTATCTTCTCTTTTTGATAAAACCATTTAAACTGGTGTGAGGTAATATCTCATTATGGTTTAACTTGTTTTCCCTGATGATTAGTGACACTGAGCATATTTTCATGTACCTATAGGCCATTTATAAGTCTGGAAAAATGCCTGTTCAGGTCCTTCACCCGTTTTCCACTGGATTCTTTTTCTTTTTCTGTTTTGCTATTGAGTTGGACAAGTTCTTTATCTCTTGGCTGTTAGTCCCTTATTTGGTATGTTTTGTGAATGTTTTCTCTGATTCTGTAAGTTGTCTTTTTGGTGGCTTCCTTTGCTGTGCAGAGCTCTTTAAGTTAATGTAGTCCCACATGTTTATTTTCGTTTTTGTCTGTGCTTTTGTGACTTATCCAGGAAATCACTGCCTCAGCCAATGTCAGGGGTCTTTTAGCCTATGTTTTCTTTGAGGCGTTTTGTGGTTTCAGGTCTTACATTTAGATCCTTGATCCATTTCAAGTTAATTTTTGTGAGCGCTGTAAGATAGGTGTTTATTCTCCTGCATAGGATCCCCAGTTTTCCTACCACCATTTATTGAAGAGACTGTCTTTTCCCCATTGTGTGTTCTTGGCCCCCTTGTCAAAAATTAGTTGAATGTTTTTGTGAGGGTTTATTTCTGGCTCCCGTATTCTCTTCCACAGATCTATGTGCCTGTTTTTATGCCAGTACCATACTGTTTTGTTCACTGTAGCCATGTGATTTGTAATATAATACATCAGGTACAGTGATAACTCCAACTTTGTTCTTCTTTCTCAGAATCGCTTTGGCTACTTGGGGTCTTTTGTGGTTCCAAACAAATTTTAGAATAGTCTTTCTATTTCTGTGGAAAACGTCATTGGAATTTTTATCAGGATTACATTGACTCTCTTGATTGCTTTGGCTAGTGTATTTCCACAGTATTCTTGTAATTCATGAACATGGGATATCTTTCCATTTATTTGTGTCATCTTCAGTCTCTTTCATCAGCATGTTATAATTTGCAGTATATAGGTCTTTCACCTCCTTGGTTAAATTTTATTCCTAAGTGTTTTATTGTTTTCGATACTATTATAAAGGCAATTGCTTTCTTAATTTCTCGTTCATATAATTTGTTGTTAGTGTATAGAAGTGCAACTGATTTCTATATATTGATTTTGTACCCTACAACTTTACTTAATTCATTTGCTAGTTCTAACAGTTTTTTATTTTTTTGTATTTTATTAAATCTTTATTGTATTTTTTCCCATTACCGTTTAGTCCCCTTGTCACCCTCTCCCCCAGCAGTCCCCACCCTGTTGTCCGTGTCCATGAGTCCTTTTTCCTTTCTACTCAGTCCCTCCACCCCCACTTCTCCCACCAGCTGTCATCCTGCTCTCCATCTATGAGTCTGTCCCCATTTTCCTTCTTAGTTCAGTTTGTTCTTTTGCTTCCACATATGAGTGAAATCATATGGTATTTGTCTTTCTCTGACTAGTTTATTTCACTGAGAATAACGTTCTCCAGGTCCATCCATACTATCACAAAGGGTAGAATTTTCTTTTTCTTTTTTTTACTGCTCAGTAGTATTCCATTGTGTAAATGTCCCATAGTTGTTTTATCTACTCATCTGTTAATGGACACTTGAGCTGCTTGCATAGCTTGGTGACTATAAATAACACTGCAATGAACATAGGCGTGCTTATGTTCTGTTGAGTTAGTATTTTGGTTCCTTCAGGTATATTCCCAGAAGCGGGATCTCCAGGTCAAAAGGCAGATCCATTTTTAATTTTTTGAGGTTACTCCGTACTGCTTTCCACAGTGGCTGCACTAGTCTGCATTCCCACCAACAGTGCACAAAGGTTTCCCCTTTCTCCACATCCTCGCCAGCATTTGCTGTTTGTTGATTTATTGATCGTAGCCATTCTGACAGGTGTGAGATGGTATCTCATTGTGATTTTAGTTTGCATCTCCCTGATGGTTACTGACATTGAGCATCTTTTCATGTCTGTTGGCCATCTGTATGTCTTCTTTGGAGAAGTGTCTAATTAGGTTCTTTTCCCATTTTTGAATTGGGTTTTCATTTTTTTTTTTGGTGTTGAGTTTTATAAGTACTTTATAAAGTTTGGTTATTAACCCCTTATCAGATATATCAGCAAATAACTCCTCCCATTCTGTGGGTTGTCTTTTTATTTGGTTGATGATTTCCTATGCTGTGCAAAAACGTTTTAGTTTGATGTAGTCCCATTTGTTTATTTTTTCTGTTTCCTTTGCCTGAGGAGATATATCCGATAAAAAATTGCTACAGGCAATGTCTGAGATTTTTGTTGCCCCTGTTTTCTTCTAGGACTTTATGGTTTCAGGTCTAACATTTAAGTCTTTGATCCACTTTGAATTTATTCTTGGGTGTGGTATAAGGAGCTGGTCTAATTTCACTTTTCTGCACATATCTGTCTAATTTGCCAGACACCATTTATTGAATAAACTATCTTTAGCCCATTGTATGTGCTTGTTTCCTTTGTCAAATATTGACTATAAAAGTGTGGATTTATTTCTGAGCTTTCTATTCTGTTCCATTGACTTATGTGTCTGTTTTTATGACAGTACCATGCTCTATTGATTGCTATGGCCTTATATTGTAGTTTGATATTAGGTAGCGTAATTCCTCCAGCTTGGTTCTTCTTTCTCAGGCTTGGTGTTGCAATGTGGGGCCTTTTGTGGTTCCATATAAATTTTTGAAATATGTGTTCTAGTGCTGTGAAATCTGTCATTAGAATCTTGATTGGAATTGCAGCGAGTCTGTAGATTGCTTTGGGTGGTATGGCCAATGGTGTTAAACCCCCCTGTCCATGAACATGGTATGTGCTTTCACTTATTTGTGTCTTCTTCAGTTTCTTTCTTCATTCTTATAATTTTCCCAGGTCTTTTACATCCTTGACTGGGTTTATTCCTAAGTGTTTTATTCTTTTTGAAACAATTGTGAATGGGATTGTTGTCTTAATTTCCTTTTCTGTTAGTTCGTTACTGGCATATAAAAATGCAACCGATTTCTGGATATTAATTTTGTATCCTGCTACTTTGCTGAATTAACTTATCACTTCTGGTAGTTTCTTGGTGGAACCTTTAGGGGTCTCTACATACTGTATCATGTCATCTGTGAATAAAGACAGTTTTATTACTTCCTTTCCAATTTGAATGCCTTTTATTTCTTCTTCTTATCTGATCTGACTGCGGTGGCTAGGACTTCCAGTGCTGTGTTGAATAAGAGAGGTGAAAGCAGGCCTCCCTGTCTTGTTCCTGATCTTAAGGGGACGCTTGCAGTTGTGACCCATTGAGTATGATGCTGGCAGCGGGTTCGTCATATGTGGCCTTTATTATGTTTAGGTATGTTTCCTGTATTCCCACTTTGCTGAGAGGTTTTATCATAAATGTGTGCTGGATTTTATCAAATGCTTTTTCTGTGTCTATTGATGTGATCATGTGGTTTTTATCCTTCAGTTTTTTAATGTGGTGAATCACATTTATTGATTTGCAAATGTTGTACCAACCTTGCATTCCTGGAATAAATCCCACTTGATCATGGTGTATGATCTTTTTGATGCATTGCTGTATTCAGTTTGCTAGTATTTTGTTGAGGATTTTAGCATCTGTGTTCATCACAGATATTGGCCTATAATGTTCTTTCTTCGTAGTGTCTTTATCTGGTTTTGGTATTAAGATAATACTGGTCTCGTAAAATGAGTTTGGGAGCATTCCCTCCTCTTGAATTTTATGAGTTCTAACAGTTTTTTAGTGGAATGCTTCGGCTTTTCTATATATCAGATTATGTCATCTGTGAACAGAGAACATTTTACTTCTTCCTTTTTGATCTGATAACCCTTTTTTTCCCTTGCCTATTTGCTCGGTCTAGTACTTCTAATATTAAGTTGAATAGAAGAAACGGCAAGAATGGGCATCCTTGTCTTATTCCTGATCTTAAAGAAAAGGCATTTAACTTTTCACTGTTAAGTAGGACATTGGTTTGTCAAATTTGGTCTTTAGTATGTCAAGGGACCTTCCTTCTGGACCCAATTTGTTGAGCATTTTTATCACAAAAGGTGCTATATTTTGTCAGGTGCTTTTTTTGTGTCTATTGAGGTGACCCTGTGATTTGTATCTTTCATTCTGTTAGTGTGGCGTACAGCACAGGAACTGATTGGCAGATGTTGAACCATCGTTGCATCCCAGGGATAACTCCCACTTGATCGTGGTTGAGTGATCCTTTCAATGTGCTCTGAAGTTCAGTTGGTCAATATTTTGTTGAGAATCTTTACATTTATATTCATCAGGGATATTGGTGTGTAGTTTTCTTGTGGTGCTGTTGTGTGGCTTTGGTGTCGGGAATGCTGGCCTGGTAAAATGAACTTGGCAGTGTTACCTCCTCTTCAATTTTTTTGGAAGAGTTGGAGAAGGATTGGTGTTAATTCTTCTTTAAATGTTTGGCAGAAATCGCCAGTGAAACCATCTTCCTCTATTTGGTTTTTAAAATTGAATAGCAAAGTAATGAAGAAAACACAAATGCCCCATAATCCCACTCACTGGATAACCCCTACTACCCCACTTAAAAAAAGATTACATGTAAACGGCTAAAAGAACGAACTGAGAGAAAAGCAGAAAGGGAGACACTCCCTTTCTCTCACCCCAGCCCTCAGCTCCTTCCCCTGCAGATGACAGGTCTTACCTGTCTCCCAAAATAACTCCCTGCGAGGGCGCATGCAGACTGTTTTACTGAGAAAGCAACACGGGCCCCCAACCATGCACAAGAGGACGTGCGAGATGAAGCTGTTCCCACCTCAAACCGTAGTTACGCTCTTCAAAAGATCCATTGTTAATCTTTTGGTGGGAACATTTCTAGCAGTTTCTATGCCTGAGCTCCACTCACAGCCCCTACCTGTGTCTGAGCTCCTCCAGCCCCTTCCCCACTTGCTGCCCTCCCCGCCACTCCCCGTTGCCCCCCGCCCCCGCCCTCGGGCCTGGAAGAGACTGCAGAGCAGGGTAGAGGGCTGAAGGGTTGGAGGTAGACAGGCATGGTTGGGCGCCCCCTCCAGGTGGGCAGGGGAAACCGTGCCTAAGCCCCCAGGGCCCTCCCCCCAGTGCGGCTCAGCGGGACTGGCAGGGCTGCCCAGGGCGGATGCCGAGGTCAGAGCTGCATTTTATGCTATTTTTATATTTGGAATGTATTGAATGTTTAGTTTAAAGATTTCTTTCATGAGTCCTGAGCACTTTCAGTAAATACTGGTATTAATTCTTGGGC
>PVJD01019318.1:0-12037 GCA_004026545.1 Mormoops blainvillei | reverse complement strand
TGTACTCCACCTAATCTCTTAGAAGTTAGGGAAGGATAAGTCTGTATGCTGAAGAGCCCCACGCAAAGGTTTTGCTTGTAAGCAGAGTGGGATGAAATACAAAGATTTGCTCTAGCTGGGATCAGAAAACACCGGATACACAACGCGATCTCTGAAGTTAAAAAATGACCTTTCATTGCATAATTTCGGAGGTAACCTAGCTGCGTAATTATATTTGCACTTACAGAAGACAGCATTAGAGTTCCCTTATTGGTTTGAAATTCCATTAAATATATTGCAAGAGCTCCTAGGTTAAGCTTGATTTAAATTTGCATACATTTTCATATATTTAGCAGAAATAAAAGAAGGCTTGCAGCTACCAGAAAGTCATTAAGGCATTAGTTTCTCTAAGAAGACAGATCTGAAGAAAATGCAGGAAAATGAGAAAAATAAAAACAAGGTGAGCTTATTCTGCCATTCCTTTATATAGCTAAAGAGCATCTATTTCCTGTGAAATAAGTAATTACTTACGAGAGCACAGAGCAATAGGAGCTTATGTTGGTGAATGTAAATTGTGTCTATTAGGCAGGAAAACCTGGCATCTGTTTGAGTTATATTTCTTTGTTTTTCTCTTTCTTAAAAAAGGATAAACACTTAGTAATTATTGGCAGCTAGGATCGTTTGCCATCTTCCCCCTCCTCCTCCCTCATCGAAATTGTGGTTTCATTTGCCGGTGCCCTATTGTAAAGGTTTATCTGCTTTTAACCTAGAATTCTCTCTCTCTCTCTCTCTCTCTCTCTCTCTCTCTCTCTCTCTCTCTCTCTCCCTCTCTCTCCTTTTTCTGCTTAGGAACGTCGTGTTTTTTTTTTTACTGCCAACTGTGTGTATCTTCCTTTGCAAGAACGCAGCCTCATTTGTCTCTGAACTCCTGCTTCCTGGAGAAAAAAAGTACTTGTTAAAATCAAACGAAAAATAAAAGTTTTCAGGTGCTCTGTTAGGCTGCCTGTTCGAGGGTTCACTTGCCAGTCTGTGGGTCACTTTAGAGGTCAGAAGGAAGTACATTGAAGAAACCATACTAGCAAAAAGATCATGATCATTGCCATGTTGTTGTTGGCGGCGGCGGCGGTGGATTCCCCACCCCCACCTTGCAGCTGCGTTTGGGTGAAAGAGTTGCTAATCTTAGTCTGACCATTCAGGGGGTTAAGGCAATTATCAATTGATAAGGCTTTTGCCTGAAGAAGAAGGGGGTCTTTTTCCAAGACTGATTTGCCTGAGTTCTTACAATCAACCTTCCTCTTGCCCTTGGCCTCTGCTCTGGGCAACTGGTTTCGCCAGACACGAAAAAAAGGTTCAGACCATTTGTTCCCAGGCTTGGGGGGGGGGGGTATCGAGTAGGAGGCATCTGTACCCAGCGACAGGTTTTTGACGCCCTCGTTTTGCAGTCTTAATGTAAGAATGCCTTCTGTCAGGAGCAAAACCCGAAGTACTTGTTTTCCTTTCCTTTCCTTTCTTTGTTTTTCCCTCCCTTCTTCCCTCCCTCTCATTTCTCTCTCTCTCTCCCCCTATTTGTTTAAGAAATTATTTCCCATGAATATAGATACCACTTATTAAATTCACATGCAAGCACATCCTGGAGCAGCTGTGATAGAATCTTCTGGCGCGAGTAAGGTGTTTTGTTTTTGAAGAAAATATCTGCATATAGTCAAATCTTCTTGCTGTTCTAACTAATCTACTGGAGAGGTTTCCTTCGCCCTCTCCTGTCAGTCTAACTTCCCAAGTGTAACAGATGCCGCTCTCAAGCGCTCCTTTCTGTGGCTTCTCTTTATTTAGCTTCGCATATTTCTCCCCATGATCTGGGTTTCCATAGAGAGAGGAATAAAAGGGGGGACCATGGTCACAAATCCCCTGCCCTATGCAAAATAAAAGAGCCTCATTCAATAGAGGACCCCATCTGGACATGGGAGAAAAAAATAAATCCATGTGAAGCTACTGTTGCAAATAGTTGGTAACTTATTTTCATAGATTGAATTTTGCTTTAAACTCGAAGTTACCACTGGTAAACCTGCTCTCTTTCATAGCTGGGCTATATACACAGCTTGGTGTTCTCCTCACCTTGATCTTGAAGTCCACTGCTGGGTCCCCAGATCTGATTTACCCCCACGCCCTCCAGAGATATGGTTTAAATATAATAATAGCTGCCTAAGCCTACTAGGCTGGGGCAGCTACAAGTTGTCCTGGAGAGGACTCTGATTTACAAGTGGACAAAATGTAATTTTAGCAAGTCTGCACACCCAGCTCCAGCAAGGCAGCACAGGTTTCCATTCCCTTGCCAGGTTAGTAGTACGAGATACTAACTTCATTCCTCCTTGGGTTGCCTTCATAGTCCAGTTAGCCACCTTACCTTACCCATCACGTTGCTTGGTTTCTAAGAGGGCAATTCAGTTAATTTCAAAGGGAAAATCAGATGGGCTTGATTTACTTGTATGTGCATGCAACTATTTGTAACCTAGAGGTTCACAGTGGCTCTCCTCTCTCACAAGATTTAAGGATATATAATAACTCTTAGGAGTCTTCCAAGGACACACACACCCCTTTCCAAGCAAGGGAGAATTTACAAAAGAAATTAAGTATATTAATGTGGTTCAGGTTGCGCTCCTGTGGAAGCAGGAGAGCATGGTTGCAGCTGGGCAGCCTGCACCAGGCTCTGTCAGAAAGCACCCGGGCCATGGGGATGATGCCTCTTGTAGATTTCATATATGAGCATAGATTACGAAGCGTTCTCATTATCCATACAAATTGGAGGAGAGGGAGACAGTCTGGGGTTGGGGCCGGTGGGGGTTGGAGAGCAGGGTCAGCAAAGAAGTCCAAAAGGCCAGATTTGAATGTATATAATATAACATGAAGCTCCAGACTCATAAGCGTGACCTCGAGATGGAAAACTTCACCTTCAACACAAGTTCACTTTGGAAACAGGACGAGTTAGATTGGGCTTGGTAGCGACAAGTACACATTTTCTTTTTATAACCGGGGAGCTAATAAGGGAAGGGAAACAATTGAATAGCTTCTGAAAGAAGCAGAGAAAGAACCCTTTTTCCTGGTGTTTGTACATTGAGCTCATGAGACTTTCTTGGTGTGAGACACAGCTGCCCTTCGGAGCACCAGCCCACTCTTCTAGTTGTCATTGTTGTTGTCGTTATTGTTTGTCTTTTCATTCTTGGCAAACTGCGTGGGGGAAGGTAAAGGGTTCATGATATTCTGAGGGGAAGGTCTTTTAAAAATTAGCCAGCATTAGCAGACATTTGCCAATACGAATTCAAGCTCAATTACTTTATTTTTTTTTTTTAGATCTCTCTTGGCTTTCCTCTAATGTGAGGAAATGAATCTTTAGAGGAAAGGGGAGAGGTAGAGGGAGGGGACGGAGTGGTAGCACACAGCGAATGCCTTAGCAGATACACAGTAATTTAAAAAAATAAAATATTCATCATAAAAATTTCATGCAAATACTACGATCTTCAAGAACACTAGTCATTCGCTAGCAAAATCGAATGTCAGTGGGGAAGTGCTGAGGCATTGTGTGGCTGGGGCCGCCGACAGGATGGTTAGAGCATAGACAGGGACAATAGAGACCCTCACTGCCCAGGGAAAGGATGCTGGCTCCCACCGCTGTGTTGGCAAGGTCGCGTTGATCCAGTCCCAGTTTCTCTTCTGAGGTCACTTCTTCTCTTGCCATTGCCATTGTCGGGGGGTGAACCCCTCTCTTAAAGAGTCCCAGGGAAAGAGCTCTATGGAGACAAGCTATTGTGCAGTACTCTGCGTGGCTATCGTTTTCCCGGCACCAGTATTTGGGGTGTCTAGGAATTATTGTGGGCATTTGCCAGTTGCTTGTTTTGAATTGCAGACAGAGCTTAGTTTTGAAAAATCCAGTTGACGGTTTTACAAAATACAGACTCCGTGTGGAATTGTTTTTTGTTGTTGTTTTTTAATGGAGTAGCAGAATGTTTCCAAATTTAAATCACAGTGGTGGTTTTTATTTGTATCTTGACTTTTTTCCTTAAGAAATGAGGGGAGTATTTAAAGATGAAAAAATAATTCCAGCTGCATGATCAATCAGAGAGCATATAGAAATGATCTATTACTTTAAACTCTGCAAATCGGTATTTGAAGCATCGATAAGTCACCTAGTTGAACATTAGGAGGTTTTTATGTCACTTTAATAGTTAATAGAGATGCCCAAAATTGCGATGCTCTTCCTTCTTCATGGAAAGATTAAGGTTTTAATGTGCAATATCGTAAGAATGTTCTGACTTTATTCATAATTGAGATCGTGTTTTCCCTACACTTGCTCCCCCCCTCCTTCCTTAGTAAATAGTATTTATTGAAATAGCTGGCATTCTGCATCCCCGTGTGGTGATGGAACTATGGAAAATGTGATTACTGACCAAAATATAGGCTCCTTCTAGGAAAAAAATTTAAGTAAGTAATCTGCAGAGTGTTGGGAGCTCATGTTACTATTTCTGGACCCCACGTTGGTGAAGAACCTATACCACATTTGAAAATGAGCAGGTGATCAGATTTAACCTGCTATCATTATTAAGAAATTTCTATTATTTTCATGGGATTAGGTAGGGAAGAAGGCTGACAATTCTGAGAGAAACTGATTAAACACATACAAATATATATCTATTGCTATATATCTAAACCCATGTCTGTATATATCTGCTGGGGGAGAGAGTGTGTGTGTGTGTTTAGGGAAAAATCCACTTTGCAAAGACATTTGAAAATCCATTTTTTACAAGAATATTCATGCTTCCTTTGTTGTGATTGTTGTGTTAGTTCTCTGAGGCGGGGGTGTGGGTTTCCCCAATGCTTTTAAAATTTCCTGTAACTATCTTTAGGACATCTTTTTCCTTTTGTTCCACTCCCCATTGAGGCAATCAATTAGGCTCTCCTGTTTGGAGAAAAGATCTACTTGATCTGGTATTTGGGTTTTCCTCTGCCAGCAGATACATGCAATTGTGTGTGTGTGTATGTGTGTGTGTGTGTTTATTGTATATCTGATAACTTTTTGAAATCTCTTTTCAAGTTACAAGTGCTTAGGCAGCCAGCAAAAGAATCCAGCCCTTCACCAGGTCTTTTCCCTTGGCGGGTATGATACCCAGGCCATGAATCCTAGCTAACCTGTCTGATAGGTTCAACCTGTAGAGAGTCACAGCCAGAGAAAATTCAGGAGCTGACTCTAAAGTTTGGTGCAGCACCTCAGTGGTAGGAAGGGGAGCTATCTGGGCAACAATAGAATCCCCCACCTTTGAGCTTGCCTGGCTAAAATGTTGGGATGAAGCCCAGTGACTGGAGCAGAACTTACCCTCATAAATAGAGGCTGTTGGGCCAGCCCCAGGGTGAGGGTGTTAAACTCCCCTCTTTAAGATAACTCAGTTCTTGACAATTCTTTGGGCCAAATGTGTCCTATTCCGACAAATAGTCCACCAGTGAGAGAGGCTTATTTTGCTAGCTTCCTGGCCCTCACTGGCCTGCCCTTCCCAAGTTGTTGTCCTTTATTTAGAGCACGGTTCGTAGGATGGCGATGGGGCTGATTCCCTTGTTGGACGTGGAGGCAGTGAGTGACAATCTAGAAGAGCTGACACCAAGGCAGCTGTTTGAGCTCTGTGGAACTGGGGGAACCTGGTTGAGAAGAGTTTCTCAGAATCCCCTGGGCCTAGTAAGGGTACCCTGGCATTCTAATCCCTGGGCAGCCTTTTCTCCTTGCTAGGTGGGCCCCTTGACAATTCTTAATCCTCAATGTCCCCCTCTGTAGACAGGCACAAAGATAAGGTGCTCAAAATAACCCTTTCTCAGGAGGCAAGGCCCAGTCCCTTCTACCAAATGCTGCATGTTACCACAGCTCTGCCTCATGGGTACCACTCTTTTGGGCATACTTGGATGAGCAGCACCCCCATGACTCCTTTTGTGTGTGTTGGGGGTGATAGTCACCCTAAAATATTTTGTCCAGACACTAAGATGTTAACTCAGATCACATTGAGAGCAGCAGGATTTAAACTTGCTTAATCCTCCTTAAAAATAACAAATTTCCTCTTTCTACCAATTAACAGGGGCAAGGGAAACTTTCGGCTTTTCAGGAAACTCAAGATAATCTAAATACCAAAACTCAAATTTCTTTTGTACATCCTATTTCTTTTTACTTACTCAAATGACAGTAAGAATAAAGCTCTCTCCTTTCCCCCCACCTACGCTCTTTTTACTATTTCCACCTTTAGAGAGAGATTGGGGTTACTGTTTTTAGTTAATCTATAATTCAATCACATCTGCTCTCATCTTTACCTTGAAATATTGTATTTCCCCAGGTGCTTGAGCTTGATGTGAACATTATATATGATCCCTCCTTAAACAAATGGATCATGAACACCTGTGTGTGTGTGTGTGTGTGTGTGTGTGTGTGTGTGTGTGTGTGTGTGTGTGAAAGAGAGAGAGAGAGAAAGAGAGAGAGAATGTTTACGTGGTGAACCTTTGCATATTGAAAAACATCAATTTGTGTGTAAATTGCCTTCAGAAAGGATATGAACTCTACATATGGGTCTGAGCTCTGAAGAAACTAGTCTTATAGCTGTGGAAGTTTAGTTTTTTTTCAACATTTAGTTGACAGCTTTGTAAAGGACTAAGATTTGTCCTATACAATCATCCACACTAATGATGAAGAGAAGCATTTCAGTCTCCCCCCTTTCTTTACCCCTCCAAGTAACAGAACTGCATTTTCAAACACATTCTCTATGTTTCCAATATTATTGAGGAGTCTGCAAAGTTTTCTAAAAAGGAAAAAAATAAGTCACAACACAAATAAAAACACTTCAGGGAAGATAGAATGTGTGCGTGTGTGTGTGCGCATGTTTTCTGAGATTTTACTACTGGAAATCAAAAGAGACCAAGGTTTTTAAAAACACTTATGAGATGACTCACATTATATAAAAATTTTCTATTTTTATCTCTTTACATAAAGTCTCACCCCAGACAATTGGATTTAAAACTTTATTTTATAATCTATCTGAGCATATTTTAAAAGGAGTGATATCTGTACATGCTATTAAAGGAACCCAAAATGTAGTTACTGAAAGGTATGGGGGATGTTAGGGAACAATACAATGAAGTTTAGAGTAAAACAAAAGTGCAGTTAACTTTTACTAGCATTTAAGCATTCTTTATAAACTCTTCCAAGTACTTGTTTGGAAATAAAAATCATCTCTGCCATGTACAACATATCTTCGTGAGATAATGCTTACTTTTGGAGTCAATTGCTGAAAGTAAATAATCATCATTAAATAAGCTAGTTCTGGTGAATGATGGAGGTTTGTTGAGAAGGATATGTTAAAGTATTCCTAGCTTGCATAATTATTTATAGCTGGACACTGTTTTCAGACTGTTGGAGTATTTCTGACCTAGTGGATTTGAAAACTGCTTTGAAATGACTAGTAGGGTATAAGTAGATTGCAAGTAAATCTAGTGAATTGAGATGATTCTATATCAGTTTATTTTATGTTTTATAGTTAGTTTAGCATTCTGATTTGATTGCCTTAGTAATGTGAATTGCCTACAGCTGCTGATGATACAGCTTTAATTCTGTTTTAAAGGTCATGTAAACATGTGCCTGTAGCATAAGGAATGCAAATTCAATTCCTTTTTAATGTTTCCTCACATTCACTTCACAGCCTTCACCTAGAAAATTAGCAGGATTTAATATAAAACTATTTTAATGTTATGATTTCATTAAAATTCTTTTTCAATGTTTTACTTTTCCTTTTGCAGGGTAAAGAAGTCTTCCTCCGCTTTGCAGTGCATAACTTATGCAACGCACGTCACTCAGAATGGAGGCAAAAAAAATTCTGTTAAGATCTATTTACTTTTCCAATGCTTTTTACTAATAAAGTACTGAGAACTTAATTTCAGTCTCCCTGTAGCTGCAGGTAAAAAGGACACAAAACAAATTAGATAATCTAACCACATTTTAGGTTGCAGTGGAGAGAGTCAGAACATTGTGTACATGTGTAGGAGTTTCTAGTCACAAGCGGTTTTACAATACAAACTATGACAGAATATGAACTGTGGAAAGCATATATCAAGAGTAAAAAAACATTTCAAATAGAGTTGAACATAGAAAAGAAAACTTTAGTTGTTCCAAATTAATATAAAAGGCCTACAAACTATGGCTTTGAGTTTCTATGACTTAAATATTGGTTGTTATGGGAAGAGTTATTTTTTAAATTTATTTTAAAATATATTAAAATCTTCAGACTAATGCAAGATCATACACCTCGAACATATTAAAACTTTTAAAACTGCGCCTTAAGAAATTCAACAAGTCTTTACAAAATATGCAATTGTTAGTCTAAGAGACACTCATGTGGAGATGAGGGAAGTGGGGACGTAAACATACAGGTTGAAATAAAGTGGAAAGCTTACCCCTTCCGCTTTAATGCTGTGATGGCGTGACTGGGCCGTTTCACTTTGTATCTCTGTTGTTCCTATATCTCTAAGCTAAAACTTGTTCCCACCAAAATTTAGCTGAAGATAATGTTTCCAAATATCTTTCCCCTTAAATGGCATTGACCAAGTGACAGAAGTGTTAAAATATAAATCAAAAATATATAAATAAATTAAATTGTTAGCCTATTGTTAATATAACAAAATTAAAATAAAAGAACCGAAAGGAAGCCTGAACACGACCAGTGTCAAATGTAGTTTCATTTGGTCTTGAGGAACAATAAGTCAAAAGTTTAGACTTCATCTTTGAAAGATAACTGCAGTTCCAGTGTAGGAAATGTGTTTTGTTCTGTGTTTGTATTTTAAAATTGAGTGTTACCCAGAACATGTGTATAATCATGAAAGTCCACAGAGGAAAAGAGCTCTGGCCGTGAAAATCTTAGGTACCGATCTAAGTGATTGAGTTTTTAAAAATTTGGCTTCTGATTTGCTGCTTAAACTTTTCAAGCACTTTATTTTTCTTTTCTCTCTCTTTCTTTCTCTCTTTCTCTCTATTTCTCCCTTCCTTAGAAGCAGGAAACAACATACAAAGTTTATGTTTAAAGCCTGGAAAAACTGCTCCATATTCACTAACACTTTGGACCCAAACAATATAGTGCTGCAGAGATAGGCCACTGGTGATAAAATCAGTATGAAAGTAGACTCTGCTTTCTGTGATTTGGCCCTCCTGCCTTATGTCAGTATAAGTAACAATCAAAACTGCATGACGATAGATTTGGTTTTTGTTGTTAATTTTACATAATATCAGTGTCAATATACAGGGGTGGGCAAAAGTAGTTTTACAATTGAATATGCGTAACACAGAATTTATTCTTGTATTATTTATTTATTTAGTTATCTATTTATTTATTTATTTATTGTATTATTTATTTGTCTTTTTCCGTACCAACGACTGCAAACCTACTTTTGCCTACCCCTGTGTTTACGTTCTTAGAATGAAACTGTAACTGGGAAAGCAGCATTACACACAACTTGTAAAAATTCTCAGTGTGTTTGCCTAAAATAGAAGAACTTCAGTTAGATAAAGATTTTCTTGCTTAAGGACATTGAAATTGTACGACAATGCAAAACCTACATTTTTGGAAATTTACATTTTGAGCAATAGATTTTAGTGAGAAAACTTCCAGTTATTCATCCTGAGTTAAAAGTTTAGGGACTTTACCCCAAAACTGCCCCCTTTAGATGGAAATAAAAAGTAAATAAAATAGAACTGCAAAACTAGATCACTGAATGAAGTGTTGTGTCTGAGCCGATGATCATCATTCACTCATTTAGTACATGTGGATGACACTGCATCCACAGGTGTCAGTTTCATTGTATGTACACATATTTTGGTGGTACTTTCATTGCCATTTTCCTGTTAAAAGGACTCAGAGATACTCTCACAGTTTAAAATTGGCTATTTTATGATTGCATGCTTTTGCAGCAAAAGAGAGAATCTTCTTCATGTGTGAGTAGCACGTATCTCAGCAAATTGCTTTGCTGGAGTAGCTGAACTAAAAATAACACTTAAAATGGAAAACACAAACAAACAAATAAACCTCAGTTTAACATCTAATCCAGACATGTTGTAATCCACTTGCTAAATAGTTCATGGCCATGATTCTTTAACTTGGGTGCATTCACAAGCATATCCTGAAAACAAATCAGGGTGCTTTTTCATTCAATTGAACCTACCGTCATTTATTTTTAGATTTCTTTCAGCTGCAGTCTGTTTCCGCAATTTTATAATATCCTATAGTTTCCACTATTGAACAACTGGACTTTCTATTTTGTTCTGAAAATGAGTGATCTGAACACAAATAGGTTATATAGAAGCAGTTTGTGGCTGATTTTTATTAATGTTGTTACTTATCAGTAAGTAACTTCAATATGAAGAAGTTTAAATGACTCTATTGAATTACAAAACACCTGTCTAGTCAAAGCACCACTTTATATAATAATACACATGGAAATTCTGTATTATACAAATTCAGAGAAAGTTAACACATTCACTTAAAATCAACGTCATTACAGCAACTCAGAAACATGATGTGTTTGAAAAAATGAGCCACAATTTCACACTTTCTAATAATGTATGTTCTTGTATGTTCTACTATGTGTTTTTCTTCGTTATCTTCTTATATATGAAGTTCTATTCCCACCCCCTTCCCTCCACCCCATGTATTTGATCATTTCTCTAAGTCCCTTGGCTGAACCAATCTCTTTTCATGCAGAGGATAAAAAGAGAAGAACTTCAAAGTAGGTTCAGGTAATTAACAGCTGAGGGGAATATAATCTAAACCATAGGCCCTGCTTTGCACCCAGGCTGGCTCTCTGAGCCAGCCGGCAAGGGAGTGCCTATTCCCTATAGCATCTAAATCTGCTTCCTCTGAACAGCACTGCCTCCAGTTATCACATCTGCATTTCAAACACCATGGCTCTGGCATTAATTATTAATTAGCCTATAGTCACCCTAGAGGATTCACGTTCCAGTCTGCACATACTTATTCATTGACCTCTATCTTAGTTTTTGTTGGGGGAAAAAAAACTCAGTAGAATGCTTAATAATTTCCTTTCTCTCAGACCTTCTGTTCTAGTTTCATGGAAGGGAAACAGCATATTTTCCAAGTGGGAATAATCACACAGTGGCCCCAAAATTTGTTTACAGTAAAATGCTTTGTCAGAGGTTGAGGGGCATAGAAGTGAAATGATTTATAGACAGTATTGAGAGTTGAAATACACTTTTAAATATTCAACATATTGACTAGCTGTAGTTTCCCCCAAATTGAGAAATACGGTCATGGGACATAGCCAAATATGCTTTAGTTCTCACTGAGAGCAACTGCAAAACTTGTAAATTAAACTAGATTTTATCCTTGGAAAATACATACGCATGATCAAGTAAATTAGTGGTAGGTGCATCTGAAAGCAGGAGTACCCAACAAAACTATAAATACAAAATATTTTTTTAATGATGGGTCTTCTAATTTCGCTTTTCTCAAATACAAATCTAAAGATGTTCCTTTCTTACCAGTAAATGTTTTAATGAATAAATGAAATCATTATGCTATTTGTGACAGACCTCTGGGCTTAAATGTGAAAACCTTCACAAATAGCATAGAGTTTCGCTGAGTTGAGGTGACAGTTAGGGAGACCCAGGTTTCTATCTCAGTGCTGCCACTTAATAAAAGACTGTAAATCACATATAGTTTCTGAGATTCTGACTTTCCTTTAGAACAATGAGGATACCACTAGAACCTATTATACTTCATGGGTTTGTTATTAGAATGCATATAAAATGCTCATCATGGTACCTGACTTATAGTAATGCTCATTGAGTGTTAATAATTTTAAAATATATTTGTTTCGTTATTTTATTGTGAGATTTCTATAGTTCATCTTAATTCAGTTTTATTTAAATGTCAATTCCACATTACCTGCCTTTCCCAATATGTTTTTTATATTTATTTATTTATTTATAATTTTAAAATTGTTGTTCAATTACAGTTGTCCTCATTCCCCCCCCCCA
>PVJD01019317.1:0-12039 GCA_004026545.1 Mormoops blainvillei | reverse complement strand
CTTTCCTGCCTCTGGCAACAGCAGACGGCCTCCCTGGAAAGGGCTCTGTCACACGCCAGGCATAGGTCCTGGGCACGCAGATCTGACCTTGGGCATGGGAGATGTCGTCCGGA
This sequence comes from Mormoops blainvillei, assembly GCA_004026545.1. Taxonomy (NCBI): domain Eukaryota; kingdom Metazoa; phylum Chordata; class Mammalia; order Chiroptera; family Mormoopidae; genus Mormoops; species Mormoops blainvillei. The sequence continues at coordinate 11,926 of PVJD01019317.1, read as the reverse complement.
GGGCTGGGTGGAGGCAGAGGGAGCCCCTCAGCCCTTCCCCGGATCCCTGGCCGGGCCCCGCACGCTCCCAGGACAGCCTCTGGCTGGCCTGCTGCTGGCTTGCCAGCTGCCTGCCTGCTCCGTCCCAGGCCAGGCCCTCCTCAGGGTCACGTGCTGGCGGGAGCGGCTGCTCGTTTGGGGTGACCGTTTAGGGGGAACTCACCTTTCTCTGCTAGGCTGTCTAAGGAAATAGTTACCCTTGACTTTGACCCCCGTAGCCACGGCCCTTCATTTGGCTGACGCGCCATCTGAGAAGGGCGGGGAGAATCCACAAGCTGTTGTGGATGCAAAGCCCATCGCCGACCCTTTCTAGAAGTGCGGTCTCATCACATGCTCTCCCTGAGATTCTTGTTTTCTCAGGGTTGTGGTAAGGATTAAATGGCCCCATAATTGTTCACGTCCTCCTTCCCCTGACTGGGCCCCTGGATGTCACCTCCTGCCTCAGAGCCCTGTACCTGTGCTCTACGCACCTGTTGTGTCACCTGTTGCTTCGCCTGGGCCCCCAGGGCTGGTCGTTTTTCTGCACTTCACTTTGGCTGGCTCAGCGGATGGGTCTGACTAGTCAGTCCTGACCCCTTTCTGCCTGTCCCTTCCAGCGAGGAGGACCACCGAAGCCCGTGGCCTGCTCTGCGTCAGGGTCTGTGATGGATACTTCACAGCTATTATTTTTAAAAATATTTTATTTATTTATTCTTAGAGAGAGGGGAAGGGAAGGAGAAAGAGAGGGAGAGAAATGTCAATGTGAGAGAGAAACATCAGTCGGCTGCCTCCCGCACATGCCCCCAACCAGGGACCAAGCCCACAACCCAGGCATGTGCCCTGACCAGGAACCGAACTGGTGACCTCTTGCTCTATGGCACAATGCCCAACCAACTGAGCCACACCGGCCAGGGCATGCAGCCGTTATTCATGGAATTCTCACCACGAACCTGTTGGAGAAGTATCACTAGTCCCATTTTAGGGATTTAAAAAGAAATGGAGACTTACAGAAGTAAAATGATGTGCCCAAGGTCGCACAGTAACCACAGCTGCCATTTATGGAGCATTTCCCTTTGTTGAATTTTACATTAAAATACTTTGTCCACATTATCTCAGTAGATAAAAGCATGAATGCTAGGGGCCAGCCTTCCTGGGTTTGATTCCTGCCTCTTAAAATCTATGCGTAATATAACATTACATGTTAATGTTATTTCAGTTTGTAAAAAAGCTATGTGGCCTTGGGTAAGTTACTTAACCTCTCTGTGTCTCAAAGTCTTCATCTGTAAAATAAGGTAGTCACAGTGCTTCCCTCATCAGGTTCTTATTAGGATTAAATTAGGAATAAATAGTTTACAAAACTATCAGGAAAAAAGTAAGTGCTATATAAATAATGTTCACTGAAAATTTAAAAATGGGGGGGAGGTAGGGTTGGGAATGAAAAAAGCCTCACACCGTTTTGGGGTAGTTCTGTTGGTTGCGCCATAGAGGGTAAACAGCCTCAGAGCAGTGAGCAAATGTACCTGAGGTCACCCCAGCTGTGCATGGCAGGGCTGGAATTTAACCCGGAGTCCTGGGACCTGCAACGGTGCTGGTTCTGCCCTGCCAGTCCCCCTGCTGGAGAGGACAGCAGAGGTCCTGCTGGAGGGCTAGAAAAAGTAAGGTCCATGGGGACTCAGAACAGAGGGGAGGGCTGCCCGCTGACCCGGGGGTGGCCCAGGAACTTGGCTGGGGCAGAAAGACTCAGGGGCTAGTGAAGGAGGGTGGGGAAGGGGGCCCGGCAGACGGATGCCAGCATCCCAAATTCCTGCCCCAGCGGAGTCCAAGAGAAGGACCTGTTAGGAGTTGACTGGGCTGCTGACAGAGCTGGGCTCCGGGCCACCTCCCAAAGCCCTGTACTTCTTGCCTAGATTAAACTTGAGCCCTTGTAAATCCGTGAATTGACTGTAGTTACTGTGGCAAAGCTCTCAGAGAGTTAGGAGCTGCTGTGTTTGCTCATGTCCTCTTCAAGACGGCCTGGGAGGATAGAGGGATGCAGCTACTCCCAGCCACTCCCTGACCTGAGTCCCAGCGCTGCCTCCAGCCAGGTGGGTGATCTTGGACAAATCACTTCCCCTCTCTGAGCTTCGGTTTCCTCATCTGTGAAATGGGGCAATAATAGTATCTGACCCTTTACTGCTGCTTTAGGAGGGTCCAGTGCTATCACATTATATAATATGGATTAGCTTTCCACCTGGCACGGACAATGTTCCATCGGTGAAGCTATTATTTCCTACTCTGTGACCTTAGGTGAGGAACTTGACATATCTGGGCCTTGTGTCATGAGCTAATGTGCCCGTGCAGAGGAGGAATGGTCAGTACCTGGAAGGCCCTTTCCTGCCTGCTCGACGCCCACGAACCACAGTTGACCCATAGTCAGCAGAGAGAATGCAGAAGAGCGCTTGTCTGCCCAGGGTGGGCAGGTGTCTTAGTGGTCATCTTAGGGTGAAGAATCAGAGGCCCGAAAATGTCTCTGATGCTTCCTCAGCATCTCTTGGAACCAGAAACCAGGCCTTAAGTGATAATTATGGGGCAGACAGCTAGCAGAAATATAATCCAATTTTCACTTTGTTCTTCCCGTAAAATCATTCTGGAAATGACAGCCAGTCTCTGCACAGTTGAAGGAACTAAGGGGAAGGGGCTCAGGCTAAGCCAGAAGAGACTGTTGACCACAGTGACCTCCTGAGGCCAGCAGGGTGGTGGCAGGAAGACACAACAGCTAAGTGCACCCCCAAGGGAGAGATGAGACTCAGCAGGGCATTCCCACAACACACCTCCCCTATTCTCACCTCTCAGTCATATGCACACACACACATCCGTACCCCTTCACTCACGTGCCTGAAGATTGTCACATGACTCGGTTTCCGGTGCCCCCTCCATTCTCCAGGGTCACCCACGCTGTAAGGCTTTGTGAGCTTCCTCTTCAAAGTGCCTGACAGAGGAGGAGAGCAAAGGTCTCCCTGGGGTGGTCTGAGGGCTCAGCATGAAGCAGCCTCCGATGAGTGCAGCCTCCACCGGTGAAAACGTGGGCCGAGCTTTACCTGTGTAACCTCATGGGCAGGAAATGCCTTTGCAGCCTTGTGTTTGAACGTAAAACTTCATGACCATTTTAGCCCTTGATAAAGCTGAGCTTCTTTTAATTTCAAGCAAGGTTGAGACATTTGTAGTCATTGGAGTTCCCTTTGGGGACCAAGCCTAACGAGGTCTCTTGGTTGAGGGGAAGAGGGTGATAGTGGTGGTGGCGGCAGTCAGGGGGACCAGAGGGGATATGCAAGCAACAGAAGGTGATACATGAGGGATGTGGGGTGTGTGAGGAGTGGGAAACTAGGGAGTGCATGGAGGGCAGGATCTAGGAGAGAAGAGATTGAAGCAAGTGAGGCCGGGGGCTGCTTCCGGAAGGATGAGGAGGAGAGGACAAGAGAGAAGGAGCTAGTAAAGGCAGCAATGTCAGCGAGGTCGTGGAGGGAAAGGAGATACGTATGCAGCGTGATGATCCACTCCCTGCAGATGCCTTGGAAACCTGCAGAAAACCTCACTGTGTGTCTGTGCACCTGGGCATTGGGTCCTCTTGGCACAGCGCCTTGTGCTTCCTTGGTGCTGGGGCCCCCCAGTCTGTCTTTCCCACTAGACTGTGACATTTCTTTCAGCAGTGCGAGAAATGTGTGCCTTCATCCCTGAGCCCAGCCACAGCCCAGAGCCAGGACCCGTCAGCATCATCAACATTGCGGGGACTCTGACAGCAACCTGGGCTTGGCTGAACTCCATGTGGGTGTGTTTGGGGGTTTTCATTCTTTGTTTTCTAGGTTGGTTTTATTTAACAAAGGAGGTGGTTCAAGTTCAAACCCAGCCCTCACCTGCCTGGTGAAAATACATTGGCCCCAGCCCTTTGGTTGGCCCAGTTGAGGTCCTGGGATCATAGGAGGTGATGGGGGGCTTCTGGCCTGACCACTGGATTTTTGCCTGCTGGGAGGGAGGCCAGGCTGTTGAGAAGGCAGGGGCAGGGGCACCAAATAGGGTCCCCTCCTCTCGGCAGTCCGTCCAACTCTGGGCTGCCCTGAGAGTCCCCGGCATTTGAGCCCAGGAAGGGAAGAGAATGGACCCTGCAGTCCAGGTCTGCCTAGTCCAGGAAAAGATTAGTAAAAGCTGCCACAGCTGATGCTTCCAGTACAAGAGGCTCCAGACTGAGATTCTGGAAGCTGCTTTTCTCCATTTGGGCAGGAATGCACCCACACAAACACAGAGTCAAGGGTGCGGGAGAGGTGTTTGCAGGACGTCACCAGGGACCTCTTCCACCTCGAATGGGCTGCCATGTCAGACTGTTCTTTGGGCAGAAGAGTCAGGTAGCACCCCTGAGGGTCCCAGGGGTTGGCAAACGTTCAGAGATGGCAGACGATGTGCCCTCAGGAACTTTGGGAAGGTACCTGTGGGAAGGACAGCACGCTTACAGCAGCATTGGCCCAACTCTGTTGTGAGTCACCAGGTTAGCTGACGGAGGGCTGGGACCAAGGCATGGGAAGGCTGGCCTTTGGGTGGGGAGAGAAGAGAATGGAAGGGGTGTGTTTGGGGCAAAAGCTGGAAATGAAAAGCCTTTTCTGGGGCATGAAAACTCCCCCAGAACGTGGAGAGGGTTTGGAGGTTCCATGATCCTCACAAAATCAACTCTATCCAACCAGCCTGAGCCCAATAACCAATGCACTGGGGCTCTGGGAGATTGAGGTTGGAAGCCATAGGGCCGTGGAGCTGTGTGGAGGGACGTTCCTCGCTATAGGAGCCAGGGAACTCCAATAATAAAGCAGCCGTTGTTTACTGAGCACTGACCATGTACAAAGTGCTGGCCAAGCCCTTAGCATGCAGAGCAACAATGGCACTTACGTGTGCTGGGCATTCTTCTGAGCAATTCACTTGCGTTCACTTTTGCCATCCTCACAAATCAGGGGAGGAGATGGAGGCTCAGAGAGGCTAAGTGACTAGCCCAACATCACCCAGGCTTGGGACTCCAGTGGCTATACTCCTGACCTCCAGTGCAGCCTCTCAGGATGCTGAGTCATTCTTCCTTATCACTGTGTGGCAGATAAAATAGTCCCCCTTATTTGGGGGGAAACATTCTTCTGAGCCCCTCTGTGGGTGCCTGAAATTGTGGATAGTATAGAACCCTGTATATACTATGTTTTTTCCTATGCATACACACCTCTGATAAAGCTTAATTTATAAGTTAGGCCATTTCACAGGTAGATTTGTTCTTACTATAGATCTTAGCAATTTCAGCATACATTTTTTTTTCCCCTTTTCCTTATTGAGTCAAGGGTTTTCACCTTCTCACTTAAAAGGAAGCCCTATAGGGCTTCTTCTGATATATCCCAAGTGTCGGCATCACTACTCTTGCACTTTGGGACCATTATTAAGTAAAATAACATTACTTGACCATAAGCGCTGCTACCTCGGGACGTCGATCTGATAACGGAGATGGCGACTAAGTGACTCATGGGCAGGGAGCGAATACCATGTGAAGCCGCTGGACGGAGGGATGATTCACATCCCCAGCAGGACGCAGCAGGATGGCCAGAGAGTTAGTCACGCTTCTCAGGACGGGGGTCACAATTTAACACTTATGAATTATTTCTGGAATTTTCCATTTAATAAATTCAGACTGTGATTGACTGCGGGTAACAAAAACGACAGAAAGCAAAACCACACATCCGTGAGGGCTACTGTATAATTACCTCCATTTCACAGATGAAACTGAGGCTCAGAGAGATTGATGGAGCAGAGAACGAGCCCCCATCAGTAACATGTTCCCACCTGTTACTCCTTCTAGCCTTCCTGCCCATGATCACATGACATGCAGATTACTCACAGAGGAGAGAATGAGGTGGGACAGGGGTAACTCTTTAGCCAGGACTTGGCCCAAGAATCAATACAAAGTCTATGCAGTTTTCGTGGCCTCAGGGGGCCGCAACTTCAGCACCCACATTTCAGGGTCAAGTGGGTTCTTCAGACCTCCCACTACCCCCGTCACATTTCGGGGACCCGGCTGGGGTCAGAAGGGAGAGATAGGCAGCCCCTCTCCTGCACCCAGCTCATGGCACCCAACCATCCCTGCTCGCAGGAAAGGCAGATGATTACTCAGTTTCCCGAGGGCTGGAGGGGGAGGCCAGGGAAGAGGACTATGAGAGGTGGTGGCATCAGTGGAATAAAGGCCCATCTCCAGTGTCTGGATGCAGATGCAGGTTTAACCCCAGGTGGTCCTGAGCTGGTCTGGGTCTGTAAAATGAGAACCAACGTCCTCCCCGCCCCGGGGCACCGTAGTGAGGCCTGGGTGGAGAAGCTATGGCACATCATTCCTCAGGTCAGCTCCCCTGAGACGAGGATTCGTGTGCAGCCAATGGATGCGTTAAGGACATGCTCCCAGGGGCACTGGGGGGATCAGGGCAGGTCAGGGCAGGGCAGGGCAGGATCCAAGCCAGGGTGTCACACCTCGGTGCTTTCCGATACAGGTTTCACCTCGGAGCTGGCCAGACTCAAGGCTAGTGACTGAGGGTCACTCTGGCCTCAGGGTCTCTCCACCTGAAGCCAGAGACGCCAGGCCAGAGAGCTGTTAGAAACACACAGGAGGGGTGGGAGGCAGTGAGGTGGGCTGATCAGAATTGGCAAGAGGCATCCCAGGGGATCAGAGATACCCGTGTGACACATGGAAAGTGGTCAGTTAGCAGGAGCAGTAATGGCTTGTGCCACAGATTGGAACCAGGACACTTGAGCCTGGACAAGTCATGTGGCCTCTGAGCCTTGGCAGCCATATTAGTTTCTTATTACTGCTCTAACAAATTGCCCCTCACTTAGTGGCTTGAAACAATACAAATGTATTCTCTTACGGTTCTGGGGGTCAGAAGTAAAAAATCAAGGTGTTAGCAGCGCTGAGTTCCTTTTGGAGCCTTCAGGGGAAGAATCACTTTCTTTACCTTTCCAGCTTCTAGAAAGCACTGCCGCCTTTCTTGGCTTGTGGCTCCTTCCTTACCTCACGCCTGCCTCTTGGTCCCATTGTCGCCTCTCCTACTGTTCACTCTGATCCTCCTGCTTCCCCTTAAAGGGCCCTTGTGACCACATTGGTCCTTCTCAGCTAACCCAGAATAATCTCCCTGTCTTAAAACCCTTAACTGCAAAGACCCTTTTTACCTAGAAGGTAACACACCAACAGGTTCAGAGGATGAGGATGCGGACATTTTGGGGGACCAGTATTCAAATGACCACAGCAGAGGAATAATGGAGACATGTCCCTCCCCCAAGACAAAAGCCCTGCCTTTGTGTCAGGGTAACAACTCCATGGTGCTGTCCATACCCCAGCGCCCCCTGCCAAGACCAGGCTTCAACTTGACCTGCCTTCTTCCAAAGCCTATCCTGTTTCCTCCTCCCCCGCCCCCACCCTCAGGGTTCTCCGCATAAGTTACTTGCACGAGAATCCTTGTTTCAGGCTCTGCCTCTAGAGAATCTGACCCAAGTCCCTGGGTCCCATTATCCCCATTTGACAGATGAGGAAGCTGGGGTGCAGAGAGGATGTCTATAATATGCCCGAGGTCACACAGTGAGTCAATGGCAGAGTTGGACGGCATCCCAGCCTCTGGATTTCCAGCTCTGGGCTCACTGCCCTCACTGCTGAGCCTCCAGCTTGCTGGAGGGATTTGGTTAAGGGCCTATGAGGGGGTTCTGTAGAAGATCAGAGAGCCTGCGGGCTCTAATTGCCTCCTCATATAGCTCACCTTTCTCTGGGGACTGTCATAACAGCCAAGGAGCCAACCCCTGCTGGCCAGCACCGTTTTCTTTCTCCCTCCTCTCAGTCTTTTGTTGAAGATGGGCTTTGAAGAGCCTGCAGGCTGTTCGGCTTTGAATTTCCCCAGCAGAGATTTTGCCCCAATTTCTGACAGTGTTGGCTTGGGGGCGTTTGCAGGGATGGTGTGGGGTGGCTCTGCGGGAGAGGAGGGAGGGAGGACAGGGAGGCTGGACAGAGGAAGGCGGCCCCAGGCCCTGGGTCCTCTTCAGGAGACCAGGAGGCCTCAAACTCAGTAAGAGCTGAGCAGAGCAAACTGGAGTCCTGTGTGCTTACTTGCTGAATTTGCTTCAGTAGAACTGGTGCCAAACTGTGACTGCCTCTTGAACCTCAGGTGAGGTAAGAGTGATGGCTGAGGGTGCATCTGTGTATGTTATGGGTGTGTGCACACGTGCTCTGGGAAATACCTACTCTTCCATCAGCTGAGGGAGCATGGAGATGGAGGACAGTGGGAGAGGAGAAAATTTTTACTCTCGTCTCTGTCCTGGTCAGCCTCCCCTACGGTGCCTTTCCTGCAGGTCTGCCCCTTCTGGTTTGCTTCCTCTGGTCCCACATCTTTGTGCTAACTCCCCCACCTCCCCTCTTAGCTTCCTTTCTTGCCACTTCCTTCCACCCTTGACTTCTCAGCTCTCGCTTTCCCCCCGGCCATACAGTGACTCTGAGTCTTTGCCCAGGTGCCGTACCATCTACTTAGCATGTCCTCACCCGATCCACAGCAGCCCCTCCTTTTCCCCAGTGCATTCCCGTCCCTGGGAAGAATTAAGGGCCCCCTTCTCTGCACTTGCACAGCCCAGCACGCACCAGTCTCTGTCACAGCACTGACTGGGCTGGGGGACAGCAATTTTCATGTCTGTGTCCCCACCCCATCCTCCAACATGGGAGGGGGCGGTGTCTAATTTGTCCTCATATCCAGAACAGGCTCCGGACAGTGTGACCTCACCCGCTCACTTAACCTTTCTGAGACTCAGTTTCTCCCCGGGGTGGAAATGGTTCTGCTGGTCTCATTGTCAGCCTCGGGGTTTCCTGCGCATGCTTTTCCTGACCACACCTCTTCCTGCTTTGTACTTTATCCAGTGCAGACCCAGCTCCCTGCTCCTGGCTGGCTTCTCATCGCCAAGGTGTGGAGAAAGTCCTCTTTCTTGAAGCAACTTCAGGGGAAACACCACATAAGGAAATTTCTACTCTCTATCTCCCTGCCCCCTGCAGCCCTATCCAGCCAGGGTGGGAAGGGTCTGGTTCCTGTGCTGCCGTCCCGGCCCCCAAACCCTTGGCCATCATTGTTAATCAATTGCCACACTCAGATGCGGGCTCAGAATCCTTCTCAACACAGCTCTCTGATGAGCTACTCCAGTCCCCAGGAAGTGGTGTATAGAATGGCACCCTTTGCTATCCCTGCTCCTTCCAAGAGGCAGCCCTGCGGATGAGAGTTTATTGAAGACCCTCTACCCACAACCAAACCAAAGGCCCCTCTTAGCCCTCAAGCCTCCTTAGCAATTGACCCCGGCCCCGCGTCCCCTCTCGCCTCGCGATGTGAGCCTCCTCCGCAGCCTGTGCAGGCTCCTCCATTGCTCCCATTTCCCAAATGCCACACTTCGCCAATCTCCAAGATTTTGTTCAGCCTCCCCCTGTAGCCAAGAGTTTCCTTCCTGGCCTGAATCTAAATCTTCTCCGTTCTTGGCAGGCCCCTCAATCACCACCTGCCCGAAGAACCCTTCCCCAGCTGCTCCTAACACTAGGGAACTCCATCCCAGACGAACATTGGGATCATGTGGGAACTTTGACAGGTGCTCTCCCTGGGGTGCACCCTCAGGTACCCTGGTTATTTCATTGGTTTGGGGTGCACACCATGCACCTGGATGATTGTAACATGCTGCCAAGGTGGAACTACAGTTAGGTGATCTAGTAGAACCTTCCACAAGCCCCTTCTGTTACTGCTATGGCCAGACCTTCCTGCAAAGTGCACTTATGGACTTGTTTATTTGTTGTCCATCCTTCCTAGGAGCTAAAAGGCTACATCAGAGCATTTACCAGGGGCCAGGCACCATGCGGAGAGTTACACTTACTTCATCTCATTATGTCTTCATGACACTCCTGTGGCGTAGGTGCTCTTATTATTGGGTGATCCCAATTTTCAGAAAAATCAAGGCTCCAAGTGTGAGGGGCTCATCACGTTTGCAGCGGTCAGAGATGCCCTCAGGACGTGAATCCCAGCCGGACCCCAGAGCTGCCCCCCAGTTGCTATGGGTTTCCCCCTCTTCTCCCCTCCTCATCCTCTGCTAGAGCACCATAGCCATCGCCTCCCTCCTTCAGAGCGCTAGGCACTGCCACCATTTTCGTTTATTTGTGTCATTATTCAATTAATACCTGCCTGTTTTTGCCCAGGCCATAAGCTCCATGGGGCCAGGCTGGATCTGCTTTTACTGCATTTCTTGGGCTCACGTAACTCAGCGCCTGGCACATGTTTGTCAGATGGACGGACGGATGGATGGACAGGTGAACAGATGAAAGAAGCCCGATAAAAAATGCAAATTCCAGCTTCCCGGCTAGCCAGCCGCAACTTTAGAGACAGGAGAACTGCTTGCTACTTCTCCGAGGGACAGTGGCCAGCCACAAGAGCAACTTCTGCTTTCTGACCGTGCGACTCAGTCAGCAGCGGCCAGCTGTGCTTGCCCTGCTCAGACCTCCCTCCTTGCGACATTGGCCGTGGTGCTGGGGACCAGGCAGCCTCTGCAAATCCAAGGGAGATGAACTCTGGGAACGGGCTCAGGAGTGGACTTTCCCATGAGTTCATTCTCCTCACATGGGCCTGAGAGGCTGCTGAGACTGTGACGAGAAGACAGTGGGGGAAACAGTGTGGAACATGGGATCGGAGCATCAGGGGTCAGACTGGGAGGTGCAGAGAGCGGGTCACTCAAAGGCAAAGGGCCTCGGGCAAGCCCTGCTCTCTCCACCCAAAGCAGAGGCTTGACCCAGCCATCTGCCCCCAGGCGCTGCTCCAGCTAGCTTTAGGGAGCTCTCAGCTGAGGCCCATAGATTTGAAAGCAGGGGGATGACATCTTTATACTTTGAAATGGAGCGTTTCCTTCAAGTGTGTGTAGGCAACAAACCACAGTGATTAGCAGCACCAGTGTGGGTGAGGCTGATATGGCCGACCCCCCGCTTTGAGCAGCCAGGTCCTACTGCTGTGGTTCTCAGCCCTGTGGAATCGAAAGCTCTGGGTGTGGGGTCCAGTGACAGGTGTTTTAACAGGCGATTCTGATGCCCACTCAAGTGTGCAATCCTCTCATCTGGAGCAGTGTTAGGGGAACCAGCCCTGGAGCCTGGGCTGCCACGGTTCAAATCTTGACATGACTCTGCATCCTCGAACCTGTTTTTCCAGCTGCGTAACGGGTATGATGCAAGTCCCTTCCTTATAGACTGTTTGAAGAATAAAAAGTTAGCTGTCGGTTTCTGCCGCAGTGATTTGTCTGATGAGTGATAGGTGGGTGTCAGCCAGAAACTATCAACGGGAGGTGATGGAGGTCTGAACTAAAGGTTGTACCCAGCCAGCCATGACCTTCTGGGCCCGCTGTCTCCTGACCGATGAGGATCCCTGTTTGCAGGCACTGACTCCGGGTTCCAGCAAGATCACAGGGTGGATCTGAGCACCGAGCTGCACCTGCTTCGAACAGCAGCTGGCTAGCTAGCTTTCTCAGCATTTGCCGAAGTGTTGGCAATGCAGGAAACCAGAGGCCCGGTGGCCAGCAGTGACCCTCGTCTCGTCTTGCTGTTCCAGGGATGCTGGCTTGCAGGTTGCCCACACACTGGGGAGGATGAGAGGTGGCTCTGTCACCAGCCCAGATGGATGGCAGTTTGCCGTCCATCACACTCTTTCCAAGGCAACCTCATTGGAGTGTATGTCAGCCTGTGATCTGGGCCTCATTAATTCCATTTAACAGACAAGGAAACCAGAGCTCAGGAGAGCTTCTGGAAGGATCCAAGAACAAAGCTACCTGTCCATACGAGGACTGGTTCTGACCAGAGGAAGGAAGGTCTAGAACCCCTACTGTAGGG